>JAFJYI010000433.1:0-293841 GCA_019022655.1 Acacia acuminata | reverse complement strand
AAGTAATATATGTAGCATTAAGAACTAAGCTTGTGTCTTTTTTTGTTCATATTCTCCAGTAATTAAAGAAATCAAACTCCAGTTTTCCTTTAATTTTTATTCATTTAGTTGCTGCGCTCACCAAAGCAAATCTTTTTTTTTTTAAAAATGCGAATTTAGAACCGGAGTGTTAGGAGACTTCAGTCTTAAAAATTTATATATTTAGGACCAGCTACTTTATAATTGACCAGTCTTACAAAAATCTACGTGCGTAATAAATTAATTGAATAATAAAAATTTAGGTCCGGATATTTAAGACCAGCTACTTTTTGTGTGTGTGTTGCTTTGTCAACGTCATGATTGCTCTCTTGATAATCACTTTCGGTTACTTAGCTAAAGGTCTATAGACCAAGTTGTAAGAGGTGTTTCGGTTACATAACTTCATGATTTTCCTACTTATCGTTCGGGTTTTTTATGGGTTGAACGAAATCGATGAAATGTTCTTGTGGGTTTTCTGCTTTTTTAATGAATATTGTATTTTGAAGATTATATTTGCACTTTAGACCTACCCAATTGACCAAAAAATTGTTTTAAGGTACTCTTGCCGCCTGCGCAACATCAACGTTCGTGGCGGGAGAAGAAAGACTCGGAAACGCATTTGATTTTATCTGCATTTGAGTCCACAAGACCTTAAATACGATGCATTTAATTTCCTCGTCATCCATTTATTTTGCTTCTTGGATTCATTCGATACATTTATGACCAAAAGTGATTCTTCGTTATGCATTTAATGGGCAAGTTTCTCCGTAAAAAACAAAAAAAGACATAACTGACAATGAGCATAAATATGCATTTGGTGTTGCCTTATTTTGTATGCAAGTGTCAATTTTTTTGATTACATTATGTTAAATCTTTCCATCTATAGGAATTCTCTTGTGGATCACGGTTGGATAAATGCTTTACGGATGAGTGTTGAATATCGAGAATGGGGTGAGGGACTTTATAGAATTTGCTAAACAAAATGCCCATGATGATAGTGGGAAGTTTTATTGCCCTTGTGTAAAATGTTTGAATGAGAGACGACTAAGTCCTCAAGTTATACACACACATTTAATTTGTGAAGGATTTTGTAAGACTTATATAGTATGGGTATGGCATGGTGAAAAAATACCAAGTGGGTCTCAACATGGTGAAATGCTTGAGGTTTTTAAGGACATGCTTCCAAATGATAATGTGTCGCCGCATCGATACTATGATGCTGAGAAAATAATTTGTCCACTGGGGATGGAGTACAAAAAGATCCATGCAAGCCCGAATGATTGCGTGTTGTATAGAAAAGAGTTAGAAGAGAAGCAGAATTGTCCGATATGTGAAACCCCAAGGTACAAGTCAGATAAGGGGCCTGCAAAAGTGTTGTGGTATCTTCTAATCATTCCAAGGTTCAAGCGGTTGTTTGCGAATGACATTGATGCAAAAATTTGCGGTGGCATGCAGATGAGAGGATTTTTTATGGAAAGCTTCATCATCCGGCTGATTCTTCTCAATGGAAGAAAATCAATCAATTATTTCCGAACTTCGGCGAAGAACCTAGGAACCTTAGGCTTGCCCTTAGCACGGATGGCATGAATCCATATGGAAGCCTTAGCAGCATACATAGTTCATGGCCTATACTCCTGACTATTTACAACTTATCTCCTATGTTATGCATGAAACGAAAGTACATCATGCTATCTATGTTGATTTCCGGACCAAAACAACCCAGAAATGACATTGATGTTTATCTTGAGCCCTTTATCGAAGACTTGAAGGATCGATGTTTATGACTCTTTCAAGAAGGAGATGTTTAAAATGCGAGCCATGATATTTTGTACTATCAACGACTTCCCAGCATATGAGAACTTGTTAGGGTATAGTGTAAAAGGCCATAAAGCATGTCCGGTTTGTGAAGAAGGCACATGCTACCATCAACTTCAACATGGAAGAAAGACGGTTTATCTTGGACATGGGAGATTTCTTAGACAGGGCCACCCATATCGTCGATTAAAGAAAGCCTTTTTTGGTGCCCAAGAGTATGAAGATGCTCCGGTGGCATTGACTGGGGAGCAAGTTTATGAAAAGGTGAAAAATATCAATGTCATCTTCGCTAAGACTGTAAAGAGTAGAAAAGAAACAAATATATGGAAAAAGAGCTCTGTACTCTTCGATCTTCCCTATTGGCGCAATCTTGATGTGAGACATTGTATTGATGTCATGCATGTGGAGAAAAATGTATGTGATAGTATTGTTGGCACGCTTCTCAACATACAAGGTAGTTCCAAGGATGGTGTGAAGGCAAGATTGGATCGATAGCAATGGGAATACGCGAAGAGTTACATCCAAGGCCACATGGTAACGTAACTTATTGTCCCCGGCTTCTCATCATACTTTGTCTAAGTATGAGAAACGAAATTTTTGTGAGTGTTTACATGGCACAAAAGTTCCTCTCCGGGTATTCTTCAAATTTTAAGAGGCTTGTACCGATGAAGGACTTGAAATTAGTAGGCCAAAAGTCTCATGATTGTCATGTCTTGATGCAACAATACTCCCAATAGCTATTCGAGGCATCGCTGAATATGATCTTCGGGTCGTTTTGACTAGACTTTGTTTGGTATTCAATGCGGTTTGTAGTAAAGTTTTCGAGATTGAAAAGTTGGATGAATTGGAGAATGAAGGATATCTTATTTTGTGTCACCTTGAAAAGCTTTTTGTTCCTACATTTTTTGACATCATGGTTCATCTAATTGTTCATCTAGTAAGGGAGATACACTACAAAAAAAAGGTCAATTAGTAGCGGTTCATTAGTAGCGGTTAAAATAAACCGCTACAAATATGCACATTTGTAGCGGTTTATATCGAAACCGCTACAAATTTGTAGCGGTATGACTCGCGCCAAGTGGCGCGCTAGTTCATGAACGACATTTGTAGCGGTTATCATAAACTAACCGCTACAAACTATGGCGCCAAGTTGGCACCAAATTTGAGGCGGTTATTTCGTAGCGGTTCGGTTATACAAACCGCCACAAATATGGCGCCCGTTTGGCGCCTTATGGTACGCCATTTAGTGGCGGTTTATTTGTAGCGGTTTATAAAAAAACACTGCTACAGAATGCCAAGAGTCTGAACTTTTGTAGCAGTTATAGAAAACCGCTACAAATTTTAAGTTTGTAGCAGGATTTTTAATTAAGCCGCTACAAATGTGAAGTCTTTAAACACAATACAAATAGAAGTCATGAAAAAAAATATTTTAAAAATATCTTTTAAAAAAATGTGTACATATTTGTAGCGGTTATTTAGCTAAATCGCTACAAAATGTGATATTTTAAAATTTATTATTATTTATTTTTTAAAAAATATCAATGAATTTTTGTAGAGGTTTTTTAACCGCTACAAACGGGAAAACCGCTACAAACGTTAAACCGCTACAAAAAACCGTTGCATCAACCGCTACAAAGTGTGTAATATTGAAATTTGAATATTTGAATCCCGCTAACGTTCATTAATTTGTAGCGGTTTTTAGTATAACCGCTACAAAATGTGATATTTTGAAATTTATTTATTTTTTAAAAAATACCAATGAATTTTTGTAGAGGTTTTGTAACCGCTACAAAACAGAAAAAAAAACCGTTACAAACATTAAACCGCTACAAAAACCGTCACATCAACCGCTTTCTAGCGTGTAATATTGAAATTTGAATATTTCGAATCCCGCTAACGTTCATTAATTTGTAGCGGTTTTTAGTATAACCGCTACAAAATGTGATATTTTGAAATTTATTTATTTTTAAAAAATACCAATGAATTTTTGTAGAGGTTTTGTAACCGCTACAAAACTGAAAAAAAAAACCGCTACAAGAGTTAAAAAACTACAAAAAACCGTCACATCAACCGCTACAAAGCGTGTAATATTGAAATTTGAATATTTCGAATCCGACAACGTTCATTAATTTGTAGCGGTTTTTAGTAGAACCGCTACAAAATGTGATATTTTGAAATTTATTTATTTTTTATAAAAATACCAATGAATTTTTGTAGAGCTTTTGTTAACCGCTACAAACGTTAAACCGCTACAAAAACCGTCGCATCAACCACTACAAATGTTATTGCGCATATCCCTATAAATACCCCATCACACCTCATTTCACACACTCTCATTCATTTCTTCCCACTCTTTCTCTCTCGTTTTCTCTCACTTCTTCCCACCCCTTACAAATTCTTCGTTTTTATTGTTTTATTTTTTTCCTTATAATATTAATACTATTTTTTTCTTATCCGAACTTTAAGAATATTTCCTCAATATTCCTTCTATCATCATTAACATTCTTTCCATAATCAAATATCATCTAATGGACAACATAATTTTTTTGCTCGTGGTGGACAACACAATAAATCCTTATTATCTACACATTCTCGGTATTATATCTACATAATATTTATAATTATCTAACTTAAGTTAATCATTTTTTTAAATATTGACTATTATCATTTAATTTGTCACTTAAATAATAAAAATATTCAGCAAAATATTATAATAATGGACTCAAATTATGATTTTTTTAATAAAAAAATTGTAATATTTTGTAGCGGTTGTAAAACCGCTACAAATTTTAATTCAAATTTGGCTTAAATATTTGGCGCAATTTATGAAATTTTATACAATATTTGTAGCGGTTTTGCAACCGCTACAAATTTTTGGCACCATTTTTTTTAAAATTCGTCATCTTGATCGCATCTTGTAGCGGTAACTCAAAACCGCTACTAATACGGTAGCGGTTTTATTACATGAGTAGCGGTTTTAGAAAACCGCTACAAAACATTTTGTTTCGGCATATTTTGTAGCGGTTCTTTAAATCGCTACTAATGTCATTTGTAGCGGTTAAAACCGCTACAAATACATAATTTCAACCGCTACAAAATGTCTTTTTTTAGTGATAAAGTTGTGCGGCCCTATCCATTTACGGTGGATGTACCCAATTGAAAGATCTATGAAATTCCTAAAATGGTAGGTGAAGAACGCATACCTACGAAAGCATCCATTGTTCAGAAATATGTTTCGAAGAAGCCATGGAATTTTGTCAAAATTATTTGGCCAAAGTAAGACATATTGGGCTTCCAAAACGTCAAGATGTCAAGGGGTAGACAAGGGGCTTCAATAAAGAGTGCGGATCCCGATGAATTGTCACAAGTCCACTTATACATCTTGAATAATGTTGGTGATGTTCAAGCCAGCATAGCTGCACATAAAGAAGTTGTAAGGAAAGAAAATCATCGAATGACTAAACAAGGTTGATTAGGGAGCATAACAGAACTTTTGCACACTGGTTCAAACAAAAGGTCGAGGGAGAGGAATGTGTTTCTGATACAATCAAATGGTTAGCACGTGGTCCTGAGGTTGATGTCATAAGTTGGAATTCATATGTGATCAATGGTTTTACATTTTACACAAGTCCCTAGATGATACGAGCACAGTCTAGAACAGTGGTGTTATGTTAGAGGCTAAATCTATGCACTTCTCTAGTTCGAAAGACAAGAGGCCTTTATTAGCAATATCATGCCATATTATGGGGTTATTGAAGAGATTTGGGAGGTGGACTATGTGAAAATTAGATTTCCCATTTTCAAATGCAAATGGGTTAATGTCAATAATGGTGTTCGATCGATCGGCTAGGATTTACATTAGTCGATGTCAATGGTAGAAGTTTTGGAGATGAACCTTTTATTATGGCGAGACCGGGAGAAACAAGTGTTCTATATCACCGATCAAGAAAATAAAATGTGGTCTGCGAGCTCTCCAAGGAAAAAGGGTCATTGATATTGATAAGGAAAGTCATTCAAATTATGGTCTTCCTGAGAGTACTCCTTTTTCAAGGGGTCTACCGGACATGAACGAAGAAGATGAAGCGGATAATGAACCCGACATAAGAAATGATCATCAAGAAGGGATATGGGAGGATATCACTTTATAAAAGAGTCAATTCATAAGGTAATATTCATATGCAGAATTCTTTGAAAACTTTAAGGTTTTACCTATATTATATTCCTTATCTATGTTCATAAACAATGTCACTGACTATAAAGTTTGTTCTTGTTTTATTTTTGTGGCGGGATCCGATCCAAAGGGGCATGTTATAAAAGAGGATGTTATTACGTTCTTTGGGTGGGAATCGATGAAGGCATGGTGAATATTATTTTGGGCATGTATGTTGTATTTGTAACTTATTGTATTTGTAAGTAAGTTATCTTATTGTATTAATTAATTTAGGTGTTGTAGTCATAGTATAATCATTAATTAAAGGCCACATAACTCGTGGTGAATAATATTTGTGTTCTTTTTCCCAATTCAATCTATTCATAATTGTTCATAGCTTGTAGCTTAAAGTATCGACTTTTATGTCTTGGATTGGTGGTGGATTTGTGTGTAATATAATCGGGAAGAACATAACGGGGAAAAATTCGGAAAATTTAGGCCTAGGAAATAAATATGCCCGATCTTAAATGTTCAACTCTTAAGATCGATGTATTTATATGTCCAGTCTTAAAGGTCTGCACATTTCATATTAAGCCCGGTCTTAAAAGTTGGTCTTTTAAGAACGGTATATTTATACGTCCGGTCTAAAAAGTTCAATTTTTAAGACCGGATTTATTTATCATCCAATCTTGAAAATCAGTCTTTTAAGACCGCGTATAATTAGTCGTCGGTCTTAGAAGCTGCTATTTTTTAGACCGTATTTAGTTTGTCCAGTCTTAAAAATCCGATCTTTTAAGAGTGGCCTAGTTTTTAGCCGGTCTTGAAAGTTGAGTTTTAGGACCGAACAAAAAATATTTTAGGTTTATTTAGTACGACTTTTAAAACCCAATGTTTTAAATGTCCGGTCTAAAAGTGTTTCTTTAAGACCAGTCCGAGTCCGGTCTTAAATGTTAGACTTTTAATACCGGCCGGAACAAGACCGGTCACTAGTCCGGTCTTAGGATGCCTCTTTTGTCCGGTCTTAAAAGCCTTTTTTGCACTAGTGCATCTACCCGTGCCTTCTCTATTCTAGGTTCCTTTCCTGAACTTTAGTTAGGGCTGAGTTCAATCGAATTGAATCTCAGGTAACAGTTAACCTCTATAGCAAATATAACAATATATGACAGATATTCATTACATATCAACATCGACCATACATAGCACACATCAGATGTAAGGTTACAACAATATATAAGCACACAACAGATGTAATGTCAACACAACAACAGTACATAGCACATAGCACATGTAAAGCCATCCACGTTTTCACTAACCAGTGCCACGACGGCCCCTCGTGTCCTCAGCGCTAGGAAAACTCAACGACATTATCAAGACTATAACCCGTATAAAGCTGAATGTATAAACAGTGACCTAAGACAGAGTCTTAGCCACGGTGCATGACTGATGAGGGCCTTTTTGTCTTTATCCTTGGGGTCCACAATAAAAAATAACCAAGGATTACGTATAGGCAAACCTAGGATCATTCTCTCTTTTCGAGGAGCCTTTTATTGAATCCTAAATAATCTAAATGTCATGCAAATGCAATTAAAATAAGTAAAAAATTGGTTTTGGATTTTCAAATTAATAAACTCAAATAGAAATGCAATTCAATTAAATGTTAACTATTATTTTTGGTCTTTTTAATAAAATGGGATGGAGTATGAAATGTATGAATGATTGCTCTTGGAAATGAAATAGTGACTATCATGGTTCAATTAAATGTAGGAGTAAATTTTCACTAAGTCTAAATGAAAAACCCCAAGTTACCATTTGAGTCCAATATTCTCAATTAATAATAGTTCCTACTACCGTAGCTAACCATTACCTCTTGAGATATTGTTTAAAGCCACTTAATCTGTAATTAAAATTGGGTGATGAAAATTGAGTCTTCTTAAAATTGAGTGCGAACAGTCCCTCAAAGGCACAACTAAACTAAATTAACTAGACAATAACACGCTAATTAATATAATCTCATTAGTCCCAATAAAAGAAATATATCAATCTAAACACCAAATCACAAAATCCAATTCAATTACATGTGTTCAATCCACAGAGAAATCCAAACGGAAACTCAGTCTCAACAATACAAATCAATATTCCTAAAACTAGGAGATTAAAATGCAATTAGAGAAAATGGATTGAAATAAAATAAACTCCCCTTGAAGCTTTGGAACTCAAATCAACATCCACCACCAAGAAGCAAAGAACTCAGCCACACATTGAAATCAATTGGCCAAAGCACCAGAAATCCATAAGAAACTGTGAAAGGGATTTAATGTTGAAACTAAGTGGTTGCTAACAGGTTTGGTGAGGAATGAAGAGATGCCGAGGGTTTGGCCAATTCTGGACTATTGGAATTTGACTATGCTCTGGAAGAAGAAAGTGAATCTCCGGCGATGGGAAGAGAAGTGATGGTGACAGTGATGAGGCGTGGGTCCGAGCTAAGATGGAGTGAGAGAGAGGGGTTGAAGATTGCGCTGTTCTCGACCTTGGTTTTCGGATGGTGGAGGTCGAGGTTGTAGGTCGATGGTAGAGAGGAGAATGGAACAAAGCCGCGAGAGGGATGAAGTATGAAGGAAGGTGAATGTCGGTCGAAGGTCATAGCGTCTGGTCTGTGTGTCCTTCTCCACGGTGCTGTGGTTGAGGTAGAAGGAGGGGTCACCGGCGGCGATGGTGGTGAGGGTGAGACCGCCGGCGACGATGAAGGATTAAATTTCCATTTTCAAATTTAGTCCAATTTCTTCAAGCACCTACAATTCAAACTAATTAATCTAACACCAAATATTCTCATAAAAATCAATAATTAAGAGTTACATTTTTTGACAATTTTACCCTTTTAAGTCCTTATTTGATGTTTTTACTCTTAATCACTATTTATCACAAGAAAGGTACTTTAAGCTCAATAATATCCCAAAAAATGCATCAAGAGGCCCAATTTAAATATGAAAAATCACATAAAAATATGGTTTGATCAATGACCCAAGACCTAGTCTTGTCCATCACCCTATGAATCACTCAATCATATATAATCATACAAGATATAGACGATTAAAATTACTAGTACGCGAACATACCTTTCACCGTGTAATTGCCAACATGCCTGACCCTTGAACCTGACTCCGGCCTTCCCGGATATCCTATACATTATCGTCGGATTATTATATGATATTGTGATAAATATCATATTGCTTAGAATAATATCCTAAAGGTCTAATTTACCTTTCTACCATTGGTGGATTATTTATCCCATTTTGACCCTTACATTTTCTCAAAAACGCAATGCTGGATTTTCTGGGCAGATTTTGCAGCAACTTTGGAAAATCATAATTAATTCTACAAAAATCATTTTTGAGTGATGAAAAATTCCACATGACCCTTGACATGTCTATTTTCAAGTCAAAATATTCCAAGAACCTATAACATCATGGATCATTCCCAGTTTTAGCTTTTCTCAACGTTGCCCAGATTTTTGTCCCAAAAAATAGCTTAACTTCAAAAATTCATATCTCCTTGACTGGAGATCAAAGCATTACCTATTTTATATATTTAGAAATCCCTACATGTCTAATTTATTCATGTAAAATTTCATGATTTAATGACTTAATTTCATACATAAAATAATAGCATTAATATTCTCTGCCAGCAAAGGATTTACACCGGCAGTTTTTCCAAACTTTTATCACAATGATCTATTAATTCTAAAAATTATTCCCTAACATGTCTTCCACTCCATTTTGATTTTTAAAAGCAATGGAGACTTCCAAACATGAAAGTGAATTTTCCTAATCATTCCCTAGATTAAACTACAATTATACTAAGAACTAAAAACTAGAGCTCAAAAATTTACCTTTGGATCTTGAACTCCTTCTCCTTCTTCAAGAACTCTCACTCTCACTCTCTTAATCAAAGGATCAGAAGTGTTTGTGATTTTTGGTGTGAAGATTTATAGGGAAATTTTAAGGACACAAGTGGCAATTAAATTTGACCAAAACTCATCTTATCCATTGGATAGAAAATCACTTTTTGAAGATTGATCCTCACCTCTCATGGCTTGGTCGACATGCTCCTTTTTTTTAATCATTAAATGTGTTTTTGATTAATTGCCAAATGTTTAGATTATTTAATAATGCATTCCATCCAATCTCCATAAGTGCATGCGCCACTTTTTGACTTTTCAACTCCAAATTTATATGACAAATTCTCTCTCCTCACATGCAGATTACTTTTGGCCATTTGAATTTTTTTTTCATATTTCATAATCTTATGTTTTTCTAATTCTCCCATTGGCCAATTTAATTACACAAGGATGTAGCCTTATTTTCTTGATTTTTCATTGGCTAAGGGTCTTCATAACCCTTTCTTTATCTCCTTTGATTATAAATTAGTTACTATTTTTTGTGCTACTTATATCACATTAAATAGCTCCTAAATAATGTCTCATAATTAACCTTTGGTTAATTAATTCCAAAGTAAAATTTGGATGAAAATATAATCAATAGATTATAATTCTTTGAGACACAAATTCACCCTTATATTTTGCCAATTATTTTCCAAAATACGATGTTTACATAGATTATGAAAATTAGGGTATTACAAGATCCGCCACTAGATGCGCGTACCCTTATTTTGATTTTCGTGGGTGAGGTTTGGGGAAGCTCTTTAGGAATGATCTTCAACTCAAGTCTGTTTGGTTACCAAACTTTGATACGCATGAAACATTTTCTGAACAGAAGAAATTGAAGAGAAATTATTGTTATGTGTTTAATATAATCCCTCTAGTCCTTAACATAGGACATATTTGAGGAGTTAATCTTGATCCTAAATATCAGGCTTATTTTTTATATTTGTCAATATTTTCATAATTCACCTTTCTTTATATGATGAGGAGAGGAAAAAGAGAATTAAAGAAGATGACTAGGTATTTTAGAAAATATATATCATATTTACTAACTTAATATTTTTAATCTAACAAATCAAATCGGATAAATATATTTTATATTAACGAGTTGAGGGGTATAAATTATTTGAACCTCTAGAGAAACCGTTTCAACAAATTATATAAGGCCTCGTTGGTTTGGTACACAAAATTGAAGCATATGAAAATGGAACATGAATGATGAATGTATACATATTTATTATTAAGGATTTAGAAATAGCAGTAAACTTTGGTTTTTGTAGCAAATGAAAAAAAATTACACCTATATATGTATCCTTTCTATTTGTTTATATGTAGAAAAGAATATGAATATAATTTTTTTTTTTTTTTTGTCTGCGAAAAAAAAATTCTTGAACGACTCAAACAAAGAGTGGGAGAAAAAACGATACGGGGAGTCTCGAGTGTTTGAATTGAGGACAACATACACAATACATATTTATAATTAAGGATTTAGAAATAGCAGTATACTTCGGTTTTTGTAGCGATCTAAAATGAAGTCATAGCCATATGCTTGTTCTTTCAAAAATATAAAATTGTCTTGAAAAAAACCACAAAACTTTCTTGAGAATTTCCAAACTTTCTTTCTTTCTTGAGAATTTTTATGAGGGCGATTGATCAAACTAAAGGCAGCTTCACATATTTCATTAGATCCATGTGATTGCACACAACCATTCCAAACTTTCTTTCTTGAGAATTCATTAGATGCATGTGATTGGAGACAACCATTTCAAACAATTTGAGTGAGACAAAAATTGAAACTATAGATTTACAAAACTATAGATTACAAAATTACAAAACTATAATTAAAATGTATTGGTTTCACATGATTTATAATTGACTTCGATGGCACCAAATTAATATCATACGAGTATTATTTTGTAAGAATTAATATAAACATGACGGGACTGGACGAAAAAGTCCATGGCTAAGTGTTGCTTCTATGAAGTTGAAATTTTACCAGGGGGAGGCGTTTTAATAATCATCTTTCTCATTCAGACCTGAATCTATGTTCGGGTGCTGGATCTGCATCAAGAAGTTTGGTTGGTTATCTGTGGCCGAAAAATAAAGTATGTTTTAAAAGCTGCCTTTTCAAGTAGGAAATTTTCTTTATTAATGGCAAGCTGAGATTTTTCAGCGTATGTTGTCGTTGTTGGTTAGTTGCTGAACAACCCCTTCCTTGAGAACCGTTTTTATGAATATCTTTGATATTTATTTTTCTCATTCTGTATTATGATGTGGAATAAACCTCTAGTCTACTTTGATATTTTGTTGCAAAGGCCTTGGAGGAAGAAGTGGAGAAAGAGGCATGACTTTGGACCAGGATCAAATCCCTATCATCTAACTCATGACATTCTTAAAGACTGAGTTATAATAATATATTATTATCAGAATTTGTATTTATAGGAAATTATAAGCTTTAATTTTGATAATGTAGAGCCTTTTTGCAAGCGGTGATTGTGCGGGTTGTGTTTTTCGAGCTAAGGTTAAGCTTGGAATTGAGGTAACCGGGTTAATTTATTTTATATGCTTGTTTTGGTAGAGGTATTTTTTCTAGGTCTTACTTTTATATATTGTACTTGTATGTGTTTCGAAAAATTTTGTGTATGTTTGAATATGAATGTAACATCCCATTTTCAAAAGCGGTATATATTTTTTTTTCATCGAAAGAGCATCGGAGCGATTGAGTAAGCGATATTTATATTCAAAATGTCGTAAGTCGGCTGATTACGGTAGCGGTACGTTATACCCAGTGTTTTCAAAAGTAAATAACAAAAGAAGAAAGTCTTCATGAGTCCTATGCGTCTTTGCTTGCCTTTCTCCTCGATCCTCGGTCCTCGACCACGACGCTATGTTAAGGCGAGGTTCAATGCCCGTTGAACCTCGGGTAACGGTTAACCTCATGTTTATATATACAACATAGACGGTATATGAGCATACAAACAAGCTTATCCCAACGGCACACACGCCCCCAGCGGATATGTCGCACTTAGCATACGTTTCGCACTTAGCAATCGTTTCGCACCTAGCACCTTTCGCACCTAGCATTTCCCACACCCGGCAAGCATTTCGTACCTATGATTAGAAATACGTATCCCGACACCCGGCAAGCATAATAACGAATACATACATTGAACATACCCACAACCAGCTATCAACTACCTCACATAAACATACCATACACATAGCACATGTACGCATACAATAAACATCGAGTTAGTGTTACGATGCGCGAACGTACCTTCGTTGACGGAAAATGGTACTTTTTGACGACGGTACAACAGGGGGTACGTGATTACAGATATCCTATAAGGATAATATCATATTATCAAGGCCCAACATCATAATAGGCATTTTAGGTACAAATTACCATTTTGCCCCTAACTCTCTAATTGGCGGAATTTCGCGAACTTCGTTACTTTAACTCTAATCTTCCAAAATTTTGACATATCTCCATCTCCAATATATTTTTTGAAATAAATATCATATTTATCCCTAAAACATGATATCTAAACTAACTTGGAAGATTAAAGATTAATCTAGCATTTCTACTATAACTACTGAAGGAACTACCAAAGCTTAAGACTAGGGACCGAAGAACTTACCCAGCACTTTGCTACTCCTTTTCCAGAGCTCCTCCTTGCTCTCACTTCTCTCTAACCTCTCTCTAGAATTCCTTTGTGAATTGGTGAGGAATGAAGTGAAGAGGGTTGGCTATTTATAGAGAATTTCCATGGATCTCAACCCTTGGATCAACTTTTGCATCAAGGTTAAGAAGATGAAGATGTGGCCTCTTGCAAACCATTCACTCTCCTTTTCTCTTCTCTACCACAAATTTGCCCCCACATGTCACCCCATGTCACCAACATGATGTCATCCATTGCTTTATGAACTTCTAGATAAAATCCCGATCGGTGTTCTAATCGCGTAATCTTAGAAAATCTCAAAAATCCTAGGAACCTGACCTTGAAGTTCTATTCTTCCTCTTTGGAAATATCTGAGTTAACTAAATTTTTGATCCCATTAAGGGTATTCCGTTGTCATTGAACATTTTCGGAGACGGGCCGCCGTCGATTCTGAGAAATTACTTCGGGTAATGCTAATTTGGGACAAAAATCCACCGATTCATAATATGTCCAGTTGTTTTCTACTTAGTTCAAGGATTTCAAGTTATGATTTATTTTCCATTGGTTCTCACTTTTCTTATCTGCCCTTTGTTTACAAAATATCTTTTCATCGATCCCTTATTCGCCCATGCCGTTCGGAAATGACTTAGCTAACACCAACTTACGGACAAAAATTCACTTGTTTGTAATATGTCGACCTAAAAACTTAGTTCATGGTTTTCTAGATAGGATTTAATTTCTATCGGTTCTCATTTATCCAACTGGTTCTTCCACAAATATCTTAATTATATTATTATTTAATTAACAAAATATCATGATATTATTTTTGAAAAACCCACAACCCTTTTCACACTCAAATTTTGGTTTTCTCTTCCCTTTATTATTATTATTTTTCTTTTTAATTTATCTAAATTAGCTAGAAGCTTAATTAGAGCCTTAATCCCATGATTAGCAATCTTTTAGGATTTAGGGTTTTCATGTTCTTAATCTCACCAATTTTTCTTAATCTTTTCTAATTGATTAGCAAGCACACTTTATGCTAATATTAGCCATAAACACTTAATTAAAGGATTTTCCATAATCTACCTTAAATATTCTCTTGTTCGAGCTTAAACAATTAGCCATTAATTACTTAACTAATCACTTTCTAATTGTTGATAATTTTCTTAATTAGGATTAATCATTATCTCACAACTATTTCTTGATATTGGTATTTTATGCTCCATGTAAAATATTAAAAATCATAGGGCAATTTATGCTCCCCAAAATTATATTTAATTTTGCCTCATTATTTTTCAAGGGAAATAATCCCAAAAATTCCTAAAATTAGAGACAACATACTTTCTAATTTTCAATAAATATTTTATTGCCTCTTGGGATTTATCATAATATTTTCGGGGCATTTCATGGCCCATAATTGCATTTAGGGATTTTGACACTTTAATCCCTCTAATTTCATTAGAAATTTCCCTAGACAATAGAATAAGTATCCTACAAGGTTTTAAAACCACATATTCACCTATTTCCAAATAGGTATTATTTGCTAAAATATAGTATTCTAGATAGATAATTATCCGGGTATTACATTTCTCCCCGTTAATTAAAATTTAAGCCCTCGAAATTTGAACATATAAACTCAAAGGTTATCTAGACCTCCAATCTATTCCTTCCTATGCATGCTTACCTAGCACGCATCCCTTATTCAAAAGTCTCATTTATCTTGTACCCGGGTATAGTACTCAATTACGGGACTCATTGGTCCATTCTCACGGTGCTTGGTTTACGCGAGGCCTCATTGCTTTGACTTATTTAGCCTCTTGGCTTAACACATATTGGCCTTCCGGCTCAATATACTATTACCACGACAACTTTGGAGATTCTAGCCTTACTACCTAGGAAATCATCCTCAGGTCTTAGGCATCTCACTTATCGCCTGGTACAATGAATGTTTTGCTAGTCTTATGATATATTTTAGACATAGTTAGTATGACAATTAGCATTTCATACGGTGCTAAGTATCACCGGTTCTATGCTTTAGGGGCACCGCCTCGTGCACACTTGCACACTAAGTCTTATCGCCTCGGGCCTCTGCTCCTCTATTTCATCTGAGGTTTTTCTATTCAAGTTCTTAGACTACTTTCACTTACTTAGCACCATAACTGACAACTACTATTTGACTTAACTGGTTCGATATTCTAGACCTTTCTAATAGTTCTGTTCCTATGTCAAAATTTCCAACTACACCGCTTTTCAACACAATGGCATCGACAACCATGTCATCATTACTCAAAATCATTTTGTTGTCTCATTTTCAAATTTTCAAACATTGAAAATTTTCTGTGGTCTCAGTACATTTCGCAATCAGCACTATACCAAAAAGTAATAGTGCTATCACATTTATAAACATAATTGCTGCCAAAACAATTTTGTGAAAACATATTCACTTCTTAGAATCATTTTAAAAACTTTTACTACCGGTACATATTCTTTGAGGGAGATGATTCATTTCACAAAATTTTTTAACAATTGAGAGCTCACGCCACCACTTCAACCACTTGGTACGGTGGCGCCTTATCCCAATCCCCAAATCCGGCCTCTTCCATCGCCTCGGTCGAGTCGATCAAACATCAACGGTACCATGTGGGAGAACCTCCGCCCCTCCCATAAGAGACCCGGTGTTCACCGGCACATAAAGTAGTGACCCTATCTACCGGAACTAGGTCCGACCATAGACAATCGGGTTCTACTAGACAAAACATACGCCACTAGGCGAAATGTTATGGATTGGGTGCGTTCAACTTCTGGTGCGATTTTCATTCTCTCAAACAAAATCCCTCAAAACTCTTTGTTCAAAAAGAGCTTTTATCAAAGGTCATCGATTTCAACCATTTTAAAACATCGGAAAGACCCGACAAACCGTGTACATCTACAACGGCTTACGGCCTCCCAGTTACTGTCTTGACTTTACCACAACACGGTTGAAAACTTAGTTTCAAACTCGGGTTCTAACAAAACCCTTTTTATAAGACAACACCATTTCAAAATAACCATACTATGGTCTCAAATTCTATTGAAAACATTTCATTCGAAAACTCAATTTCAAAAATGCATAAGTTCGAAAAATCAATTCCGGAAATTTCAAATATAGTAGGTGTAATGGCAAGTTCAAAAATTCAATTTTTAAACCTTACTCAGGAACCAAACAACTAACCTTAGAAGGTCATCACTAACTAATCGTATCCGGACCTCTGTCCTTGGCTATTCAAGCCATTCGTAGAACGCTCAGTCTACTCTTCTTTAATCTTTTGGCTATTTCGGACATTGCCCGCTATCCTCAGGTTTCACAAACTTTTCAAGACACTTCTCATATTTGTCATCTAACAACTGTGGGCTTCTGCTAGCCTATAGACACAATATATGCTATACAACTCTGGAGCAACTCATGACGATATACTGGATTACGTAAACTTTTCTCTCTAGGGAACCGATTAGATATGGGACTCGCTACAATGTACTTACCTTGAGAATCGATACCTTTGGTAGCTCTACTCTATGGTTTGTTGTGATGGCAACTTCACTCTACGGTTTGACATCACGGTGGCTTCACTCTACGGTACTTCACTCGGCGCTTCACTCAATCCCTCCGATTGGTCGGCACCTCCCGGTCGAGAACCCTCCGTAGGTAGCCCTTTCCGAACAGATCTCCCGTAAGTAGCCACCTCCGATCACAATTTCCCATAAGTAGTACTTTCTTCGAGTTGACCGTCTCGAATCATTATAACGAGAACTCGGATCTCTATCGGGTTACTAACCCTTTAGTGGTTTTGTAATTCTGCTTGTCTCTAGGTCTACTACCCTATCCGGGGTCATTTTATTCATGGACTTTCTAGCTCCGGTCAACGACCTTATCTCAATTTCCCACTTCTTTGGGGATCTATTAGCTACTAACATCTCTAAGGTTATCGGTTCCACCTTGAAACCATAACCTGTGGTTCTTTGAGGTTTTAGCTATCGTAGGGTTCCGTTAAGGAACTAACTCTCGAGTATTCAAACCTAAGGCAACCTCACTCACATTTTCTCGGGGTTCCTACTCTCGAGTGCTTGGAACCTAGGCAATGCTCGATCATACCTTGACCTAAGCAGTCTCGACTCAAGCCTATTATCACTCCATCTTTTCTCATAGTATCCCAAAGGATTACTATGTTTCATACCGCAAGGTATTCAGGCCTTTGTTTGAAGGATATCAAATTCTTATGCTATATCCCGGGGGTTAAGAATCCACGAGATTTCTCTCGCTTAAGCACGCTTAATTTCACAACGTCTGTCGTATCTGGGTACTAATATCAGTACACATACCACTGCATACCAACCACTCTCATAGGTGCTAGTACGGCATAACTGCCTCCCCAGAAATACTGGGTACTTTCCCCTTTTTATCTAACGGTCACCACCGTCAAGGACTTAGTCAAAAGACCTTCATCCCCGGAGCCATGCCCCGTTGCACGCATGGTGTCCGGTTTTTGCAAAGCGGGGATTTTCCTCTCGGGGTAACTTAGTAAGTTCTTGTTTCTACAAGGAAACTAAATCAATAGTCACTTTCTACGGAAAACCTAAGTAGTACCGACTTCTCGTAATGATTGCCTTGAAACATTTGGGCGTGGATTTAACTCGGACTCCAATTTCTATATCGAAGTCCTAGAGCTTAGCAACGAGAACCCATATTCTATGTTATCTACTATATCTCGAGTCTCATCCGGTGTGGCCCACTCCATATATAAGCTCGGGTGAGAATGGAATTAATGCTCAGTATAAACTGGAGATTATCGGAATTATCGGAATTATCAGAATTATCGGAGTTATCGGAATTATCAGAATTATCGAAGCCTAATATCGATGTAGGTACAGGCGATGGATACACCATCCCTGGTTTAGAGTGGTGCACCGACAGAGGGTGGTACAGTGGTTCGGGATGGTACACGGTTCGGATAGTATCTTGGTATACTGAAGTAAGGTGGTACTCCGACCTAGGCTTATATCAGTACTCATTTTCAAAACATGCTCTTTTAAAAAGGCGTAGAGCCTAACTCCGTTACTCAAACCAAATGGCCAGGTAGGTGTCTATCATGGGAGCCTCACCGTGCTAGGGTGACTGATTGGTGATCCACATAGACTAGCCACACCTTGGCACCAAAAGGTTTGGAATAACTTAGTCGGATCTATGCCAGGACAACTGCTCTGATACCAAAATGTAACATCCCATTTTCAAAAGCGGTATAAATTTTTTTTTAAATCGAGTAGAGCATCGGAGCGATTGAGTAACGATATTTATATTCAAAATGCCGTAAGTCGGCGATTACGGTAGCGGTAAGTTATACCGAGTGTTTTCAAAAGTAAATAACAAAAGAAAGTCTTGGTGAGTCCCTATGCGTCTTGCTTGCCTTTCTCCTCGATCCTCGGTCCTCGACCACGACGCTATGTTAAAAGGCGAGGTTCAATGCCCGTTGGACCTCGGGTAACGGTTAACCTCATGTTTATATATACAACATAGGCGGTATATGAGCATACAAACAAGCTTATCCCAACAACACACACGCCCCTGTGGATATGTCGCACTTAGCATACGTTTCGCACTTAACAATCGTTTCGCACGTTTTCACCTCGCACCAAGCATTTCCAACACCAAGCATTTCGTATGATTAGAAATACATAACCACGTATGTAAGATAATAACGTATCCCATGTAACATAACCACCCGGCCACGCATAATAACGATGTACATTGAACATACCAACCACGTATGTAAGTCTCATGAACACCTCATAAACATACCATACACATAGCACATGTACGCATACAATAAACATCGAGTTAGTGTTACGATGCGAACGTACCTTCGTTGACGGAAAATGGTACTTTTTGACGGTATGCAACGACGGTACAAACGAGTACGTGATTACAGATATCCTATAAGGATAATATCATATTATCAAGGCCCAACATCATAATAGGCATTTTAGGTACAAATTACCATTTTGCCCCTAACTCTCCTAATTGGCGGAATTTCGCGAACTTCGTTACTTTAACTCTAATCTTCCAAAATTTTGACATATCTCCATCTCCAATATATTTTTGAAATAAATATCATATTTATCCCTAAAACATGATATCTAAACTAACTTGGAAGATTAAAGATTAATCTAGCATTTCTACTATAACTAGAAGGAACTACCAAAGCTTAAGACTAGGGACCAGAAGAACTTACCCGGACTTGCTACTTCTTTTCCGAGCTCCTCCTTGCTCTCACTTCTCTCTAACCTCTCTCTAGGATTCCTTTGTGAATTGGTGAGGAATGAAGTGAAGAGGGGTTGGCTATTTATAGAGAATTTCCATGGATCTCAACCCTTGGATCAACTTTTGCATCAAGGGTTAAGATGATGAAGATGTGGCCTTATGCAAACCATTCACTCTCCTTTTCTCTCTTTTCCCCCACATCACCCCATGTCACCAACATGATGTCCCATGTCTTTATGCATTTACCGATAAAATCCCCGATCGGTGTTCTAATCGCGTAATCTTAGAAAATCTCAAAAATCCGAACACACGACCTTGAAGTTCTATTCTTCCTCTTTGGAAATATCTGAGTTAACTAAATTTTTGATCCCATTAAGGGTATTCCGTTGTCGTTGAACATTTTGGGCCGGCCCATGTTGTCGATTCTGAGAAATTACTTCGGGTAATGCTAATTTCGGGACAAAAATCCACGATTCATAATATGTCCAGTTGTTTTCTACTTAGTTCAAGGATTTCAAGTTATGATTTATTTTCCATTGGTTCTCACTTTTCTTATCTGCCCTTTGTTTACAAAATATCTTTTCATCGATCCCTTATTAGCCCATGATTCGGAAATGACTTAAAGCTAACACCGACTTCCACGGACAAAAATTCACTTGTTTGTAATATGTCACGACCTAAGAAACTTAGTTCATGGTTTTCTAGATAGGATTTAATTTCTATCGGTTCTCATTTATCCAACTGGTTCTTCCACAAATATCTTAATTATATTATTATTTAATTAACAAAATATCATGATATTATCTTTGAAAAACCCACAACCCTTTTCACACTCAAATTTTGGTTTTTCTCTTCCCTTTATTATTATTATTTTTTCTTTAATTTATCTAAATTAGCTAGAAGCTTAATTAGAGCCTTAATCCCATGATTAGCAATCTTTTAGGATTTAGGGTTTTCATGTTCTTAATCTCACCAATTTTTCTTAATCTTTTCTAATTGATTAGCAAGCACACTTTATGCTAATATTAGCCATAAACACTTAATTAAAGGATTTTCCATAATCTACCTTAAATATTCTCTTGTTCGAGGCTTAAACAATTAGCCATTAATTACTTAACTAATCACTTTCTAATTGTTGATAATTTTCTTAATTAGGATTAATCATTATCTCACAACTATTTTACTTGATATTGGTATTTTATGCTCCATGTAAAATATTAAAAATCATAGGGCAATTTATGCTCCCCAAAATTATATTTAATTTTGCCTCATTATTTTTCAAGGAAATAATCCCAAAAATTCCTAAAATTAGAGACAACATACTTTCTAATTTTCAATAAATATTTTATTGCCTCTTGGGATTTATCATAATATTTTCAGGCATTTCATGGCCCATAATTGCATTTAGGGATTTTGACACTTTAATCCCTCTAATTTCATTAGAAATTTCCCTAGACAATAGAATAAGTATCCTACAAGGTTTTAAAACCACATATTCACCTATTTCCAAATAGGTATTATTTGCTAAAATATAGTATTCCGGATAGATAATTATCCTATTACGGTGGACACCTCCTTAGGGTTCTCATACTTTTGAAATCTTTGCATCAACTATTTTTGGATAACTGTTTATTTTCCGAGGCCTTATTTTATACACGACATATTATGGTGGATCCACAATCATATATTTTCCTAAAATTATTTTGTGTAGACCCTTTATTGTGGAGTTTGTGTTGTAAGACTAAAATGCTATAAAATCTCCGGTTCAATAATTGTGCCTAGAGTTATGGATTTCTGTAGTGGGTTTGTGGGAAAAATTTGTACCCTGGACCCCGAAATGTGTGTATTGAAAAGAAAAAGGGTTGTGTAACATCCTAAATTTTAGGATTTTAAAGTGTGAATGATATAGGGAAATTAATTATGAAATTTTGCTTAAAATAATTATGAGAATAATTATTAGAAATTCAGGTTTATTTTTCCTTAATTAATTTATTTTGGGAAAAGAATAATTTAAAAAGGAATAAATTATGCCTACAAATTTATAGAAATAATTTTTGAAAATTAAATTGTGAAGGATAGCCAAATGATTAAACTTAATTATTTGGAAAATTAAGAATTTATTTTCCTTGTATTATTTTACAAGAGACAAATTTTAGAATAACACCCAAACCCATAACAAATTTGAACATATGTACGCGAAATTTTTATGCAATTTTTTATTTTTTTAAAAACCCAACCCATTGAATGACTATAGCCCATCATCCTATTAAACCAAATCTCACCAGAATGCAAGAATGATAGAGATTTGCCATGTCTCTCAAAATAACCGATTTAATAAAAGATTTGTAGTAATAGGGAAAGTGGATCGATCAACCCAACGTTCAGAATTCGCAGCGGGTCTAATTAGAATAACAGTGAAACAGAAACAGTAAAAATGAAATAAATAGAAACAGAATGAAATCAGAAGCAGATTAAAATCGATCAACCCAACGTTCAGATTCCGAGACTTCCATCATTGAACGAAATATAAATAACCCACAATTGGCTCGAACGAACCGAGATCTCTGCGTTCGCCCGAAAAAAATCCCCTCGACTAGACGATCGCCTAGAATATGTCCGAACAGTGGTATCCCGTCGTGCAATCGCACAAAGAAAACTTTAAACCTAGTTCGAACTCGGTCCTTGGGATGAACCAAACCGAATATTAAATCTAATATTCGAACTATTTCCAAAAATCGAATCCAATAAGATGAAAATATAAACGAGTTAAATTATTGATAAAGCACAAGCTCTCTGGACAAATCATGGAACCCTCAATGTTGGGTTAACCACGAAGTTTAGCCGAGCATGGTTTGGAGAAAACGAAGAAAAGATGAAGAATCACGAAGAACATTGTAGAGAAAATTAAACTTCGTATTTCAATCCAAAACTGTTTAAAATGTGAACGAGAATATGTTTGTTTAGCCATCTAATCTAACATATAAATAGGAAACACTAGGGCTACGAGATTGGCCTATAAAAAGGAAACCTCTAAGAATAGGAAACCTCTAATAAATGGTCTTTTATTACAAAATTTGAGCAGAATAAAAATCCAGAAAAATGGATCTGTCTTTAGCTCCAATTTTGTCCATATTCTTGTCCGAATCAGCCTTCTGAGTCTTCATAACAATTGTAGCTCTCTAAATCATCTAAAAAAAGAAAGAAGAATCAGGCTAATCAGATATCTAGATCAAAAGTTATTGCGAAAATACTAAATCACTGTAAATCTGAAATTTAGTCATAAAAACGAATTAAATCCATTTAAAAGCTCAAAGCTCGCTTAAGTAATAAAATCCATTATTTATTAACTGAACAATCCTAAATTTATTCACCAAGAGATCAAGCAAGTGTAATAATATTCAATTATCAAGCAACAATAAAGCTAAAACACAACAAAGGCAAACCCAAACCCAACAGCCCAACACGTGATTTCTTAAGTGAGCAACAATAGATATATATGCATACTCCAATGCCTATGCAACTTTAGCATGGCATCACATCGAGAGATTAGCGGAAAAAAATCACAGCACCCTCTTCAAAAACGCAGATGCAGCGAGAAATAAGTAACGCCATGTCTCCCATGTCAGCTAACTCAGAACAGCGCCATTCCTCTCGAGCCCCCAACCATGCCGGACACGTTAACTATTGCCCTTTGGTCTGTTTCTTTTTCTTCTCGAACCAAAACCGCCAGCTACTCTATATATGTATATCACCATTGCTTTGAGTCTTCCATGCCATCACTTTGCTTAGTAAAAGTTCTAGCTGGGAGGGAAACCGAGAGAGAGTAGTTAAGAGAGAGAGTTCAACCATTTTGGATGCTCTGCGCCTTGTATCAAAAACAGGGGGTGATCGGTTTTGTCATAGGATCACATTCCGTGAGCCAAAAACTGAAAGTAAGTATCAAGCTTCTCTTCTTTTGGTTTTTATCATTTACCAATGCAAATTCCTGAGATTTAAACTGTTAGGAGCATAGCTAGATTCCATATGATTTTGCTGTTAAAACTTTGCTGTCATAAAAGAAAACGTTGCTGCCTTGCATCTATAAACACGTGGGCATTTTGCAGCTGTTATATTTGCTATCTAATATATATAGATATATCTATAAGTCAAAACCCAAAAAAAAAAAAAAAAAAAAACCTTGTTGGTCTGAATAAATGAATATACATATATTTAAAGTATAGTATTAAAGCTTACTCTATATGTGTGTTTAATTGGGTTTGGGTTAGTACGAAGTCACTGTACTAGATGCAGTCGCACAGGCATCCAATGCACTAACTCATGGACTCATGCAGGATGACATGAGGAAGGAAACCGTTAGCAAGGAATCCTTCCACATTTCAAAAACAAAGGCATTTTTATTTTACATTCTCCCATTTCCACGTAAAAGCAGATAACGTCTTCATCCTGTTGTGATGTTAATCTCCAAGAAACCTGCTATTCCTATCACGCATGCTATTTTTTTTTTTATCTTACAACCCTGGATTCAAAAGCAACTCCTTCTCCCTTGTTTTTATATATACGTATATATTATTAAAACGAGGCATGGTAATATAGTGAATAGTGAGGAATAAAACCGAAAACTACTTGCTGTTAAAGAAATAAATAAATCTATATATGTCTGAGCACGTCACTGCATAATGAAAGGGTAGGAAAAATGGGTGATCTAATATATATGAATATATGTACTTGGAAAAGCTTTATTGATAAATCATATTTTAATGGGTGTTAATGTTTTAACTCAAATTTCATGAAGCATATTTTATGTAACACTAGTATTTATTGAAGGTTTTGAAAGAAACACGAGGAACATTATACTTTAGAAAACCACGAGAAACATTAAATAAATTGCATTAAAGCATAATTTACATGATGGTTGGTATTTATAAGCTCCTAATTTAAAAATGTTAGAATAGCTTTTGAGAGTTCAAAACAATGATAAAAATAATGAATTAAATAAATAAACAACAATAATAATAAATAAATAAATAAATAGTATTATTAGTAGAAAAGGAATAAATAATAAAGGGAATTATTAATTAATAGTAAAAAGGGGTATTATTAATTAATAATAAATATAAAGAGAATTTATAGTTACAATGGTTTCACCGATTTTCAATCCCGTCATAATGTGCCCACTTCAAGCATTCCAAAATTTTTATTATTAAAATTTGTATATTTTTAATTTTATAAAATTATAAGTTATAATTTTAATTATGTAGAGTCTTAGAAGAGTTATTAATGGTTAGTGAATTGGTTGTGGTAGATTGATTCTTGGCTTGCGTTTGAGCTATTGGATTAAGAGCGATTGATAATAGTTAGCTTCGACGAAAGGTAACTACTTTCCACTTGTTATGTGTATTAGTATGTCATTTGTGAATATTTTGTGAAATGATTATGAATATCTTAATAGAAATTGCCTTACGGAACCTAATGATTTAAATTGTGAATACATACATATATACATTTTTATTTATTTATATATGTATAAGAATTGAGATATTACGACATATATATGAGAATGATTTTAATTACATGATATGAACGGAAAAATATTGGAAAATCCCTGTTGAGCTATTTATTTATTGTGATAATTATGGAAAGGGTTGAATTGGGAAGAAATGGAGTAGTTATTCCACCACGTGGTGAGGCCTCCATTGGTGCACGATAGTTGGCTTTCTATTGTCCCACATATTCAATGAGAGACTAGCCCACTAGTTCAAAGAGGGCTTACGACACCCCACTAGTTCAATGAGGAAAAGATCCATGGTCTGGACATGTGCTCGAGGATTTTGGTGGTTCTCATCACATGACCAAATGAGCTTTTGAGTAAGAATCCATGAATATGGATGTAACTTAGCCTATGGGTCTAGTCGGAGGAAATAAGGCGGTTTGGTTGGATTGATAGGAGGCATCTTGGAAATTGTGTTAATAAAAGATTGTAATACCTAATTTATGATACATAATTTATTATATGAAATTTGGTGATGTGGATATTGGTGAATTTATTTTTAATATTTTGTTATATATATATATATATATATTGTTCTACTTGGCACCTCACGAGCACATAGTAGTATGTGTAACAAGTCGGATTGATGGTTACTAATATTTTTCAAGTGATAGCTCTGTGCGGGTCTATCAGGGAAGACCCCGAAAGCTTGGACTACTTCTGTTGAAAGTAGTGCTTCCATCTTTTTGGTATATGTTGGATTATTGTATATTGCCATGTTAGGGCTCATTTTGCATACTCTGGTTTATTTTGGATATTTTGATAAATGTTGAAGCATTACTTAGTTGTTGATCAACCCTTAATTAGTAATTATGTTAAGTTAAATGGAGGACGTTTTAGGTTGTCCATAATTACCTGCTAATCCGGTTTTAAGAAAACATTATGGTTAATTGTTGTTTAGTAAGAAACGGTCTTTCCATCTGGTGTATGTATTTGTCAAGGGAAGTTTCAACGCCTCTGACCGCAGCCATTGTGTAATGTCCTAAGTTTTGCTTTACTAGAAACCATATACATTATTAAATATTCAATAAAATGTCAATATTTAATATCTATTGTGATATTATTAATTTATTGAATGTTGTTATTTGGATGAATTGAGTCAACAATAATAACAAAACTCTAACACAAATTTGGGTTTTTATTTAGTTCATGGACTTTGTACCAAAATAAAGGAGGAAGAAAACCAATTGGATTATGGAGAAAGCCCAAGGTTTTTGCCCAAAATTAAAGAAAAGAAAAAGGTAAATTGAGCAATTAATTGGGATAAGGATTTTGGCCCCAATAGCAAGAAGGATGAAAGTGCAATCTGGGCTCTTATTTAGGCCATGATTTTCGGCCCAAATTAAGGTGACAAGGTAGCAAGTTGGACCCTTATTTGGGTCATAGATTTCGGCCCAAAAGAAGTGGAAAGAGATCCAACCCAAGCATACAACTCCCTCCTTAGTATATATCAAAAAAAAAAAAAAAAAAAAAAAAAAAACTCCCTCCTTAGTCAGCAACCACACACACGTACACCTACACTCATTCCCTCTCTCCACCGGACCCTACACACACATAAAACAATTTCAGCCTTCCATTTCCCCCATTCATTTTAGCATTTCCTCTTCTCTCCTCTAAACCAAACCGTACCCTTCTCCTCTCGTCCAAACACCAACCTTTCTTCAAACATTTCCCTCATCTCTCATACGGTCAGCTTATTCCCTTCTCTTAAAGAAGAAGCTTCACGGTTAGAAGAAGCAAAGAAGGTTAAGGTAAGCTTGTTTGGATGTTGCAATAAACCTTTCTACCTTTATGCATGTCGAGTTTGATGGATAAAAATCCACATACATGTGCTTTTTTGGATTTTAGCCTGAAGGTTGATCAAGAAAGGAGAAGAGAAAGTGACCAAAAAGTCAAGAACAAGAACTAGTGGTAAGATCATCAACATTCTCTTAGAAATTTTGGAGTTTTGTTGGAAAACCCAGATTTTTGGTTTGGGGAAAACTCTGAAAACTAAAAGGATTTTTGTAATTTTGAGCACATCAACGTGTTAACCATGGAAAATAGTGTGGGAATATGGTGGTGAATGAATTTCTAAAGACATCTTGAAACATAAGATCACAAACTCTTTAAAGAAGTCAAAATTTCCAGTTTTTGGTTTCTGGAGTCAGTCAGTGTGCATGTGTGATTTGACTGAGCTAATAAACCCAGAAAATTACAAAATTTTCCAAAAAGGTAGTAGAGACATATAGCTTTAATTGGGTGGTAATTTTAGCAAGGAGTTATGATTTTTACAAAATGACCCTAACTTCTGGAAAATAAAATTGGACAATGAGCTTGTACAAGATGTTTGATGAGTAGATGAACTCAGAAAATCATGAAATTTTTCAGATTGATAGAGGACATGTAGAGATGTAATTTGACATAAAATGGGTAATTTTTGAAGCTGTGTACATTGAGTTAATGATTTTTGAAATTAGGTTAAGTTTCTAGAAACTCAATCTGGACAGTGATGAAGGTTGTAAAAACTATGAATAAATGGTGTATGATAAAGTCATGAAATTTTTCAAAATGACAAAGGATGAACAGAGCTTTAATTGATATTAAATGGGTAATTTTTGAAGTTTTGTGCTAAGAGATATCGATTTTGAAAGTTAAATAAAGTTTTTAGAGAAGTTTCTGGACAGTGAAGGAAAAATAAAAAAATGGTATTAATCTGACGCGTTCTGACTAGTGGGATTATTTTTCTACAAATATAGGCTTACCTAGGAACACGGGAGAGTTGGAAGCACACTAATCGAAGTTGTCTGCAATTAAATATGAATTTTTAAAATTTTAGAAAATTCTGGCCATTCAAGGGATTAATTCAGAAAATGAAGAAATTAAAGGCCAGAAGTAATATGTTTTTGCAAAAAGGGCTTTTAAGTAATTTCATATATAAAGACAACCCTTTTAACTTCCCCGAATATCGTAAAATGATACTATTATAAGGATTTCTAGGAGCGCATGCATTACGAAGTGTGTAGACGATATTGAAGCTAATACATAGATAGGTGGTAACTTTAATTCTCTATGGTTTGTATATGATGTATATGTTTAATTACCATGATTTTGGGATCGTTTCTTGTACACGGGCTATTTGCCTATAGTGTTTCTATTATTTGGCCAATAGCATATGTCTTCGTATGTGTTGAGGACTCAGAACCGGTAAGGTTTTGCGTTTATATTTTCCTATGTGCTGAGGAACTCAGGACTAAATAAGTCCAGTGTTTATCTTTCCTCGAATGAGGAATTTGGGAGCCACAAGATCTTGCGTTTAATTTTCCTAGAATTATGGAATTCGAGACTTGTCTAGTCCTACGTTATTTGGACTTATAGAGTCCATTTGTAGTTAACATGACATGTATAATATATTGTTTACTGTTACTGTGCGTTGATGCTGCATGTTAAATTGCTTTTCCTGAATTGTGGCTATTCATGATCATATTTTGAATATGCATTACATAGAGATTAACCTATTATCTTGAGATTCAATTTTGGATCCCGACACTAATAAAGCTTCGGGTAGCGACACGGGAAGAAAGGGGAAGACTGTTTTGTGAGGCGGACGGAAGAAGGTAGAACTCAAGAGGAGTTCATTTTGTATATATTTTTAATATATATATTTTGATGATGCATAAGGAGTTTTATTTTGGGATGATTGTAAATATAATTATTCCAGGGGGGATAAATTTTTATTGCATTACCAAGTTACCTTTTAAATTTTATTGAAATTATCAATTACTTATACGTCCAAACTAGATCTATACGCTCCAGAGTATAGTAACTCGATGTATGTCGGGAGATATAAGGGAGCGTTACACACTACGCCACCAGGGACTGCAGCGGCACCCCTTCGGCGACACTCATGGAGTTCACTCTCAGTAAAGACCAAGACTTCTACGACTTCAACCTTGTCGACAACTACAACCTCCTCCCGATCTCCGTCACCCCATTCAAGGGATCCGGGAAAGGTGGTCCAGCTTTGGTGGCTTTGATCTCGGTGGTTAGGCTTCATCAATTTTCGGACCTAGACCCTTGGTTCTCTTTTCCTTCTATGTTCTTTGTTTTTCGACTTCTTCTATCTTTTTTGGCAGTATGTTTTTTTAAAATTGGTTATTGTACTTTGATTATTTTGATTTCACTCAAAACATATCTTTAAATTCATTGTTTGGGCTTGGATTATGAAGAAGAGAAGGAGGATGAATAAGCTTATTTTTGGAAAGATTTCATTCTCTTTGTTCCTAATTCAAATTTCAGCGAATAATTGATTTTAAAATGGTATACTCAACGACCGACGACGAAGACGAATTGGCGTGAAAATGATAGGTGAAGAGAGAAAGCAAACCTTTAGAACGAGAACAAAGGATCTTGGGCTGGAAAGGGGGGATTGACTGGAGCAAGTTTGTAGAGGAGGAGGAGGCATTTGAGGGCGACGCGCCAGCTTCCGGTGGCAACGAAACGACGAGTGAAGTTGATGGAAAAAGAGTTGAAGGAAGAAGGGGACAAGGAAAAGATTTTCAAGAGGTCGTGTATGTATTTATCACGAACAGAGAAATCATTTGGTGGTCTTGCTTTGATGAGGATGAGATTGACACTACTACAAAAAGTAGATTTAACGACTCCCATCTAACGACCGATTAAATGAAAACAAGATATAGAAAACGAGGCAATGGCATTTTTGAAATTTTGGCAAGAATATTCAACGACTATTTCACACAAAATAGACGTTAAAAAGTAAGTGGTAGCACTTTTTTAATTTTCGCTTACCTTTAACGTCTTTTTCTTTAAAAACTTATGTTAAAAGTGAACATTTCACGTCTGTTTTATAAAACAGGCGTTAAAATTTAACGTCTGTTGTATCCCATATTTTTTATCTATTTTTCTAGTATGTAGCCTAGAATTTCAATAGTTAAGAGACAAAATATAACAGTATTTTCATTTAGTTAATTCCTAATTAAATTTAATAAATTATATATATATATATATATATATGATTATATCCGATATTTATAGCTATTTTTTCCTAATATGTAGCCTAGAATTTTGAAAGTTAAGTGAAGAAACCTAACCGTATTTTCATTTAGTTAGTTCCTAATTAAAATTAATAAATTGAACAATATATCTCTTATATATATATATATATATATATATGATTTTATCCCATATTTATAGCTATTTAATTTTTTCCTAGCATGTAGCCTAGAATTTTGAAAGTTAAGTGAATAAATCTAACCATATTTTCATTTAGTTTGTTCCTAATTAAATTTAATAAATTGAACAATATATCTCTTACATATGTATGTATGTATGTATGTATGTATGTATGTATGTATGTACACACACACACCGTATTTTCATTTTGTTAGTTCCTAATTAAATTTAATAAATTAAACAACATATCTCTTTTATATATATATATATATATATATCTGTAAAAAAAAATATCAATATCATTGAAATCATGCATTAAATTTAATCAATAGAAAAAATTAGTGCTACTTATCGTTAGAATAAAAGCCTTAAAAATTACATGACCGTTGTGATTTTATCTCATATTAATAGCTATTTACTAGTATGTAGCCTTGAATTTCGATAGTTAAGATAAGTAAAACAAATGACAACAAACAATCGTTGATACACGTTAAAAAAATAGTCGAGCCTCCCTCACGCCATTTTATTTTATTTTATTTTAAGTTACGACCGGTTTTTCAAAACTAGTTGTTGAAACTCAAAATTTTCAAATATTTCAACTTCAATCTCCCACCTTCGACATTTTGTTGTTCCCTCTCTTCCATAAAAATATAAAGTTTTCTCTTTAAAATCCAACCGTAAGGAAAAGGTCTTTCTCAAATCCATCATCTTAAGCGCAGATAAGAGTCTCGAGACCCACCTATCTCCTTCGCCGCACCCAACGGCCTTACCCTTGCGCGCCAAGGAGATTCTCTATAGCGCATGAGCTACTCCAATGCATCCTCTGTTGTGAACTACGAGCGTGCTCCACAGCCTCTAGATCACTTGTTTGCCGTCAGTTGCAAATCTAGGTTGCAAATTTGCATCTCTCTCTCTCTCTCTCCCCCTCTTCTTACTAAACAATATGTCAAGCAACAATCCCAAGCACCGTGAAGAGGAGGAAGCCCCTCATAGGCGATGATGAGGATACGAGAACTCTATTTCCTGGTGCTTTCTTTTGTCTGTAAACAGTTCTTTTATTTGTCTTTTGCTTCATTTAGTTAAGACTTGAGAGGTTTTATTTTTCTTCTTATTTTTGTGCTTCGTTGGACATGAAACGCTCTATTTCTTGCGTTGAATATTGAATGGTGCTACTTATCGTCCATTTTCAATCCATTCTTTTTCTCACAAGGCTTTAGCTTGTTCAAATTTCACCTTATATTGTGTTTTAGATGGTTCTATGGATTGCCTAGCATGCGTATGTGTGCTATAGATTTGTGGATATACAACGACTGTTATTTAAATAATAGTCGTTGGAATTCAATGACTATTTCTTAAAAATAGTCATTGTAAGTCATAAACTTTCAATGACATTTTTTTCCACGACCCGTAAAAAACAAATCGTTTAAAGGTCTTAAAAACGGATATTAAAAGTGTTTTTTTTTTAATAGTGTGGTATCAAAGAATCTGAGGCTGACGCGATTTTGGCGTAGCTTTGCTCTTTCAGAGCGGTACCCAATTGCTTGAGCTTCCTCTGCATTTTTGTTTTGCCTACTTAGTGATAGTGGCGATGTTCACGATGAGGGAGAAGGAGGCTCGAGCTCTACTCCACTTACGTACAGAGAGAGAAAGTGAGAGAGAGGAGAGAGAGATGAATGAGGTGCTGACATGGATTATTATGTGGAATTTTGGTAGAGCCATGTTAGCATAATTAGGTTAACTAACTATTGACCGTTAGAGTTTTTTAAGTCAAGGCGAATATGCTACATTTTTCAGAATTCTAGGGCAAAAATGGTACCAAAAGAATTCCAGCGGACCAATGCTCTTTAGGCTAAACTGTTAGTTCTCTATGTATTTTGATGATAACTGACAATTGTAAAATTGAAAGAAGTTTGCTTTGGTTAAGATAAAAGTGTTTGAAACTTGTTCAACTTTAACCAGAAACTTACTGTCAAAGGAAAACTTGAGCTTAGAGTTGTCGAACTCCGCCTTCACTTGACAAAGAGTAAGACAAGTTATTTGAACTTAGTTAGACTCGAGCTTGGACATGGAAACTTGAGTTTAAGCTTGGCCGAGAGTTTTTCAAAGAATCCTATTTATAAACAAACTCGACCCGATTGCCGTTAAACTCGAGTTTATCCTTGGCCGAGAGTTCTCAAAGGTTTTCATTTTAAAGTAAACTCGAGCCTAAACTTGTAAACTTGAGTTTTTTGTCAAATCGAGAGCTTTCAAGGATTTTTGAACCTAAAGTGACTCGAGCCTATTTCTTAAAACTCCAGTTGCGTTTGTAGACCTAAAATTAATTTTCAATTTAAAAAGTCTCAAACTCGAGTTAGTCACTTAATGACTTGAGTTTCCGCGATTTCAAAATGTTTTCAAATGCTATCGTGATGGTCATATCGAAAGAAGATCTAAACTCAAGTTTACCTAATTAAACTCGAGTCTTACACTTGAGTGAAATATTCTAAACTCCAGCTTTTAGTCTTACGAGACATCTTCATTTAAACTTCAAATCTTTTCTCAAAGAAGATGTTCATAAGACTCGAGTGTATAAGAGTAAACTCGAGTCAGGAACTCTAGTTTGCTTGAGAAAACTCGAGTTCATGTCTTCTCTGTTTTTTAAAATATCTTGCTCGAATTTGTGAAATCTTTATATATGATCTATATACTTCACTCTATCTGTTATTACTATTTCTAACTATGTTTAATCGATTTGTTAGTGAATTTCATATGATCAATCATGTATTAAACTGAAGTTTTAGCATATAGCAAAAAGTGACATCAGAACATTAAATGTTGGCTCAGTTCACTAAACACAATTTTGGAAAATCATTCTCTGGACATTCTAAAGGTTTAAATGCTTTCTTTCCTCATCAAGAAGCCACTTCATCCAACGGATTTATTTCAAGGAAAGTCAACAAGAATGTCTGGATATCTGGATTAAATCAAAGCATGAGTGAGAATGGACCTAGTTGCAACCTAATAGCTTCATTAATGTCTCCAACGGTCATATTAATGTTTCTAACATTTATTTAATGCTTCCATCATATATAAGCTGAAGAATTCAATTCTCAACAACTACCAGAATTCAAAAAACGAAAAACGATCAAAGTGTTACATGCATTTATTGCTTTCTACTATTCTGTAAAGTATATTCGATACATTGAACTTCAATGATTATTCATTTACTCTTTTAAGAGAGTTTCTTCTTGATTGTCATTCATTGTAAAATCTCAAAGTTGTGGGATTTTGAGATTGGGTTATCAGTTTACAACTTGTAAGGAGGAGTGTATCCTAGTAAGATGATAACTTTCGAAAATACAGTGTGTATCCGATATAAGTGATAGTGAAAAAAACCCAGAGTGTCTAGGGACCGGACATAGGTCAAGAATTGAGACCGAACCAGTATAAATCTTCTCGTGTCAAGCTCTCTCTCTCTCTCTTTATTTCTGTTCTACCCTGTTCTTCGTTTGCTGATTGGGTGCTTCAAAAAGAATTTTTAAAATCCCTAATTCATCCTCTCCTGGTGATTTCCTTCGTTGACATAAACTTCTATGACAAAAATGATATTTATTCCTTAAATAAATTATATATGAGGCTATCCACCACGTTTCCCTCATATGCTTCATGTGCATTCGAATTAGAGTTGGCAAACAAAGTTTAAAAAATTGATTTATATGTACATTTAATTTAACCAAGATATGAATGATTGGATAATATTTTAGGAAACCATGATTTTGGCCTTCAAGATTGATTATTACAAAATTGTTTTAGGAAACCTATTGGCTTTCATTAAAATAAAATATCTTGAAGAGTTCCACCTAAGTCAAGGATGAACAATAAAGAAGGGAGACTAAGAAAATTTAGAATATATAGTAGTAGCACATGCAATGTCACGAAGAATAATATGACGAAATAACACATGCATTCTTCTATTTTTTATACATAGAAAAAGAGTGTGTCTGTATGTATGTGTGTGTGTGGTCCACTTGTTGGAAAAGTTAAGAGAGGAAAGAAACCTACCGCATAGGGCAATTTTAAAATGAGGATGGTGATAATGTTGAATATATTTCGATGAAATAATGTTTTTTTCCTTGTAATTTATCTTAATCATGTGTTTCTAAACGCTCATTGGTTGTTAAGAAAGAAGCCTGGGAGATATGGTATATATCACTGACTTATATAGTATGAAAAAATAATTATGAATTTAAAATGTTATACGAGTTGGTTGGCCATATGAAAAGAATAAATATTACCTAATAGGCAGGGGCAGAATCAGCAATTGTACTTAGGAGGGGCGAAAATTACAGAAATGGACCCATATTTTCAGGAAATCACATTTCAGTCTCATAAAATTTAAAATTTTCACTTTAGTCCTTCTATGATACTATTAGAAAAGACTAAAGTGAAAATATTAAAACTTTTATGTGATAGAAATGTGATTTACTCAAAATATGAGTCTGTTTCTATAATTTTAGGGGGGCCAGGGCCACCCCTAACCCCCATATGTGTACGTCCCTGCTAATAGGTTGACATAACCCACAGGAGTTTTCGCGTTGCTTAAACGAATACAATAATGGTTAGTAGGTTTGATTTAGAATCTTTATATATGGAGTAATCTCTCAATTGACAGATGTATATTCTTAACTCTACTCTAAACTAGATTAGTCGCGCACAGTTTGCAGAGGACGCTCCCCATTCTAAATACAATAAAAAGAATACTTTCTTTTGGTTATCCTTAGTTTAATTGATTATATTTGGTTAGTGCAAACTGTCAAATTATTTTGTAAAATAATCTTTAGATGCATCATTGGCTTTGGTTATACACTAACATTCACACAAAATATTTTTTGTTTGGCTAGAAAAGGCCTTGATCTGAATATAAAGAGCTAGACAGTCTGATATCTTGCAATTATGTAATGGTGTAGAGTTTAGTATTTTTTTTAATGATTTTTTAATGAACCAAAACTGTATCATTTTGATTACAAGATATTGGAGTTGAAGTTTGTAGTCTTTTTTTATAGGATTAATATATATATATATATATATATATATCAATAACGTCCTGTATTCTCTAATTAAAGTTATCTATAATCTAATGATGACAAAAATTGAAAGAACAGAAGAAGATGTGTGTGTGCGTGTGTAATATATAAGCTTTACACAGTGGACCAATATTTAAACAAAACATGATACTCCCTCTGGTTCTTATTATAAGACATTAACTTACAAGTTTATTTAGTCTTTTTTATAAGGCACTTGTTTGTTTCCAAGGAGTATTAATTATTTTTTTCCATGTATGCCCATAATTAATAAGGGTAGTGGGTAAGAGTATTAATTAATATGATATTAGAGTTTAGTACAGTTAGTTTGGGTAATATTGAAAATTATTTAACTTCTACAACAACTTTATTGACTTTAACTGTTTTTATTGGTTTGTAAGAATTATCGGTTGATGCCTTATAATAAAGACCAGAAGTATAAAGCGTATATAACTATATTTCTATGGCTAAAAGCTAAAAGGTGAATTTCTTATTGTCATCAAACTAGTAACAAAAATTGGTTCAGTGCTAACGAGTAGCACATTAGTTTCCCAGTCATAACAAAGTCAAAGGACACTGTAATCAAATTCAAATATTATACAAAAGTTGTGAATTTAATTCACTATTTGGATGATTGGCTTGAACAACTGTGAGAAAGAGGAGTACAATTATTATAGTAATAGAAGCAACAATTTGTCCAAGGTGTACGATAATAATCCTTTCTTAGAGTTGCCTTCATCTTGTGCCAAAGATCTTCACAATAGTCATTCAACCTTTTGCAGATATCAAGAGATATTCAAAATTGAGATTCATTTGACTGACATTTTCCCCAAGACCATTAAATTAGAAAGAGTTGCACACTATGTTGTTAGTTCTCTATGTGTTTTAATGATAATTAACAATTGTAAATACACATTGAAGTTTGTCTTTGGTAAGTTGAAAAACTTACTGTCAAAGCCAAACTCGAGTATTGGTCTCAATACTCGAGTATTGACTTGACAGAGAGTTGCTCAAAAAACCATTACACAAAGCAATACTCAAGTATTGGACACAATACTCGGGTATTGGACTTACAGAGAGCACTCCAAGTTTTTCACCCTGAGCCAAACTTGAGTATTGATATGAATACTCGAGTATGGAACACACAGACAATCTCAACATTAACTAAAGATCTCAATACTCAAGTATTCAATTGAAATACTCGAGTATTGGTCATACAGAGAGTCATCAAGTGTCTCATCTTATGGAAACTCGAGTATTGATTTTGCATACTCGAGTATTGGATTTTCACAAAGCTTTCATACTTAACACTTGTTTATGAATACTCAAGTATCCATTTGAAAACTCAAGTATTGACTGGACATAAATTTATCAAAGTTTTCAAACTCCATGGATACTCAAGTATTGGTATGGGCACTCGAGTATTGGACTGATAGAAAGACTACAAGCTTTATGCATATATTGAATACTCAAGTATTCATTTCAATACTCAAGTATTGACTTGGGAAAGACTTCACAAAGTTTTTCCAAATTGAATACATACTCGAGTATTGAGTTGGAAACTCGAGTATTGGGCATACAGAGAGCTTTGCTCTTTGTCAATGTTTTGAACACTCAAGTATTGAAAACAATACTCAAGTATTGAGGTTTTGAACTTAAACTTATCTTCATATCAAAAGTTCAAAACTCGAGTATGGGATTGCATACTCGAGTATTGTTCCTATTTCAAAGACATTGTTCAAAGCTCAAGTCACGATGATTCCTCTCTGCAAGAAGAATACTCGAGTATCAAGATGGATACTCAAGTATTGATATAAGTGCACAGTGACAAACTCGAGTATTGATGAACATACTCGAGTATTGAATGCTAAGTTTGAAAATCAAATCTGACGAATTTGTGAAACCTTCTTGTTTGATCTTAATACTTCCTATGATTAATCTCTAATGTTTCTAGATATGTTTAACCACTTTATTGGAAAGTTTCGATGCATTAGAAAATGTCCATCAAGGTTTAAAGCAAAAGCAAAAGTGATGTCAAGACATTAAATGCAAACCCGAAAAGTTGCATACTTTTGGGTAATCCATCTGCACACGCCTACAAAGAATTAAAGAATGATTTCTACATCCAGCAACTGCTATTCCAACGGTCAAATTCACAGAGAGTCAACTCTGAACATCTGCCCAGCTGGATTAAGTGAAATTAGAGAGAGAAGATGCCTAAACCATTTCCTTAACCTTGGCTGAACTTCTCCAACGGATCTATTAGGAAAGCAACGGTCATTTAATGATCTCTGAGTATAAATAGAGCTGCATTCAAGTCTTTCCAACAACCACAACTGCTGAAAACGAATTGCATTCAAGTCTTACACTTATTCTTTCGTTTTCATCTATATTGTATCTTTTGATACACAAGCTTCAGTGTTTATTATTATCTACTCTTAGAGATAGTTTCTACTTGTAAATCATTTATTGTAAAGTATCACAAGTCTGGGGACTTGGTGATTGGGTTCATTGATTACAACTTGTAAGGGAGAGTAAGTTCTAGTGAGAGAAATTACTCTTGAGTACGAGTGTGTAATCAATTGATATAGTGGAAATCCCAGTGTCCGGGACGGACGTAGGTCAAGGAGTTAGACCAACCAAGATAAATCCTTGTGTCTAGCTGTTCTTCTCTACATCATCTGTCCACCTCTGTTTTGTTGTACGAAAAATAGAGCAAAACGAAAAAGTTTCAAAATCCCCAATTCACCCCCTCTTGGTGATTTAGCTCCACCTTCATATGTTCTTGTGAGCAAGGATATCCACATCTTGATATGTATCTATTAGATAATCCCATGCAAGAGCGTAGTTGATAATGTAAAGAAGATTAATAATAATTACAGAACTAACATTGTTTAGATCATATAGAACACTCAAATTAAAACTATATAATAAGCTTTAAATCTACTACTCTAATACAACTTGGAGGACTAAAAATATGCACTACTACAAATAACGTCTATAACGTCCATTTATTTGGCCTTTTAATGTATAAAACCGTAAGGATGGCTATTTGGATTCCGGTCTAGCGCACTTACACTTCGAAGACAATGGCGGATTTAGAGATCGAAAAAGGCTGATCTCACCTACAAAATCATAGATCTCACCCACAAAATAGCAGAAACTAAACAAATCAAAAAATAGAAAAGATCACAGCAACATATTTCAAAACATATTCTAGAAAGAAATCGCAAAACAAATTCAAGAAACAAATCACAAAAATGCAAAATAGTACCTTTAAAACAAATCGCAAAATAGATGGCATAAGCAAGTAAGCAACATCTTCAAAACAAATTGCAAAAACGCAAACTCATAGCCACGTCGTCGGAGTTGAAATCAAAGGAGCATCCTTTCTATCCTCAAGTTGCCACCGTCCAGAATCCTCAAAGCACCTGGATACTGCTATCGCTGAGGACCAGAGTCGACGACGTCGCAGAACCCTCGAATTTGGTTGAACTGAACGAGGGAGGCAAAGGCGTGTTGAGAGAGTGAACGGTGAAGAGAGGCAAATCGAGTTGAAATTGGGACGCTGATGAGGACAAGGACAAGGACAACGAGGAAGGAAGGATGGCGCAAGAGGGGCAAGGTAGAGGAAGGGTGATGACAGAGGAGGGGACGTTGGAAGGGAGAGAAGAAGAGAAGTCTTTCCAATTGAAATGAAATGAAATGAGGCAAGTCAGAGGAGAGGCGTGCAGATGAGAGAGGCATGCGGATCGAGGCACGTGTTAGACGCCAAAAGTTATACTTTTTAGGGCCAAGCTTTTCATTCACCGCATTTTTTCTTTTTTTGAATCACTTTTGGCGTCTAAGTTTTGAATTTAGACACCAAAAGTGATTCTTTTGGCGTCTAAGTTTTTATGAGACGTCAAAAGTGATACTTTCACTACAAAAAAAGGGTCATTTGTAGTGGTTAAAATAGCAAACTCATAGCGGTTTTACCGCAACAAACGACATTTGTCGCGGTTAGAGAAACCGCTACGAAAACAAATTAAACAAGCGTATTAGTCGCGGTTAAAATAAGCCGCTACTACATCAACATAAACCGCTATCGTATCTGCTTGGGTTAAAATGACCGCCACTAAATAAGGTCGTGCTCACAACTTACGTACACATTAGTCGTGGTACAAAACCGCTACAATATGAATTTAATAAAATGGTCGCGATTGATAACCGATACTAAACGTTTCGAAATATTTTGTAGTGGTTAATGAACCGATACTAACAAGTCCAAATTTACAAAAAAATTTACCGCTGAAATATTCGTAGCGGTGAATAACCGCTACAAATAATTCCCGCCATTTTTTTAAAAACATTTTTGTATTTGTAGCGGTTAAATAACCGCTACAAATAATTCCCCATTTTTTTAAAAAAAAATTTATATTTGTAGCGGTTAAATAACCGCTACAAAATATTGACGTCATTTATTTGAAAAGCCGCTTTGGCGCGCGTTGGTATTACGGCATTTGTAGCGGTTTCATAACCGCTACAAATGGATGAAATTGAAAAAAAAATATTTTTTTTAACAATTCTTAATGTAATTAAAAAAAATTATATTATTAATTATTTATATTTAAACCGAAAATAAAGGATATTAAAATATGATATTCGATTATATAAGATTAGTAAAACAATTAGAATATATAAGTATAATAACAACAATTTATGAGTTAATTAAATTAAAATTAATTAAAAAACAAAAGTGTAGGTAGATGAAAAAAGCACCCGTAAAATAATATGTATGTGAAAGTAGAAAGAAAGTTGAAAATTAACAAAAAGCACCTGTAAAATAACAGAAGTTAATATCAACAGAGTAAACGAAAAAACAAATACTTCGATAAGTATTGAAATTGATCTCGTTGAATGAAACTTACCCTATTCAAACGCTTTACCTCGTTCAGAAAATGTAAAAATATGAGAGAAAACGGGTGTAGAAAACAAAAGTGAAGCATATTAAATGTGGTTTGGTGGGGGTATTTATTTTGATATCAGCGCATCACTTTGTAGCGGTTGATGTGTCTATTTTTGTAGCGGTTTAATTAGTCGCGGTTGACATTTCGGTGTTTGTAGTGGTTTTATTAGTCGCGGTTATATTGAGCTTTTTGTAGCGGTCAACATTTGTTGCGGTTTTTTTTTTTGATTTGTAGCGGTTTATAAACCGCTACAAAAACTTGTGGGGATTTTTTTTTTAAAAAAAAAAAGTAAAATGAAGAGTAGGGATAATTTTTTCTCTCAATCTTCGTCAGCATCCCTGCAAAGAAAGTTTGTATAAAAGGTTACGTGTGAGATTAATATGTAATAACACATATAGAACTTTAGTTAAAAAACGTACCGAACTATACGTAAAGTGTCATCGCCGTCTGGAAGAAGTTTTCGAAACTGGCGGGTTGGAGCGGCTCACAATCGTAAGCGACGTTCTCACCATCGCCCATATCGTAAAGGTCTCGAGGCTTTAAGTGAACCACCATATTCCAATCCCTGTGCCTCTCATCGGTGACAAAATAAACCTGATGGGCCTCTGAGGCAAGAATATACGGCTCGTCATCTTCGGGATCGACCAGTGTGAATAGGCCGGAGAAATTCACCGATGTGATGCCTAAGTCATCATCGTGAGTCCCCGGACGTTGTCGTATTCACCCACAAACACTTGAACAAATCACAGAAAAGGCCTTGGTAAGTTATCTTGACCACATCAAACAAATTTTGCCATAATACGGACGTCACCGAATTGCATGTTCTCGTCACCGCCGCCGCATAACTCCTCGTCCTAAACATGCCATATACACTGAAGTTTTGGGTGAGCAATCCCCGATCTCACGAGAGCTCGAATTTTGGCCGAGCGGGGTTGTGGTCATTCATTATTCTCCCCCGAAACCAACTTTGGAATTCTCTGTGGACTTTTCTATCAATTTCGGAGGATGTCTGTGTACGGATCCTCAGCTGACGCTTCACATGACTCCTGAATTCCCTGCAATTAAACATGCGATGACGAGCAAGAAATGTGACTATAAAATGTAAGGAAACATATAAGATAACATATATATATATATATATATATATATATCTGTGTGCAATCCTTACTGAAGATACGGTTCAACTTTAGCGCAATTAATCAAGACATGTCTATGTGCTTGAAACTTCTCAAGTGCCGTGAGTTTGAAGTTCTCACATCCGCCAACTGGTTTACCAACAAGAGGGAAAAACAACTCTGTTGCTGATGGCTCTGGCTCTGGCTCTGGAAAATTATCTACACGAGGCGGGTGATTGAATGACGTCTCAATGTCATCAAAGTACTTGGAACAAAAATACATGAACACCCTGCACTTCTGCCTTGAAGTTGTCATCTTGAACACCAAAAGCGTCACGAACAGCCTCATTAACCGGATCATCTTGATTTAGTTGATTTTCTACTTGTGAGGTTTAAGGAAGATGATCCCCATATCTCATACCATGTTTCTCACCATGAACACCCCAGAATGTATATGCTTCTGGGAAAGGCTTCATAAGAAGATGTTCCATAGCACCTTCTCGTGTTTGCCACTTCTTAAACTTGCATCTATAACAAGGACACACGATCTTGCCATTAATGCTAGCGTATGAGAAGGCGAAATCTAAGAAATTTTTCAATCCCGCTAAATATACAAGAGAACTGCGCAGCATCTTGATCCATGACTTATCCATATGTAGTAAACAAAGCTAGGATAGTATATAAATGTGGAGACAATTTTGGGTTACTTTCATTCCAACACTTGAGATCTTTAAATGCAACTTGAAATAATTTGTAGCGGTTAAAAACCGCGACAAAATGAAGAATAAAATTTGTAGCGGTTTACAAACCGCTACAAATTTTAATTGAAAATTCCCCGCCATAAACTAGTCGCGGTGGACATACCACTACCGCAACCGCTACTAAATTATTACCGTTTGAGATTCGTAGCGGTTAATATGAGAACTACAACAAATTTTCGGCGGTTATTTATTACTTTGAAATTCAAATTTGTAGCGGTTAATCCGAGAACCGCAACAAAGTTTTGGCGGTTATTTATTTACTTTGAAATTCAAATTTGTAGCGGTTTTCACATTGTAACCGCTACAAATAAGTTTGGTCGCGGTTAAAGTGTACAAACCGCAACAAAAATTATTTTTATCCATATATTTTTATTCACAAATTATTAACTCCGTTTATTATTTTGAAAACATATCTTTTTATTCACAAATTATTAACTCCCTTTATTATTTTACAAATGACATATAAGTATTGAAATGGTGTTACAATATCAAAAACCTACTTGAAAAAAAAAGATAACAAATATTTAAATTAAATAAAATTGTCGACAAATCAATTAAGATAACGAAGGTGAACAAACATCCAAATGCGGTACAAAATTAATTACTTCAAAAAATAAAAACTAACTATCGAGCCCGATGATCGTGTCCCGTCTCTATGGGGGGCCGTCTCGAGGGCCGTCTTAGGGGCGGCGTGGGCATGACCAGGAGGTAACAACGCCCCTGTCTTCACCGGCCCGGCGGGATCCGGAGGGGGAGCCGGGGAATCCTCATAGATGAACGGAGGGGGAGGCTCGGGAGATGGAAACCGTCTGTCGGTGGCCGCAGCTACCGTCAAGGCCTCGGTAATTGACCCGCGCCTATGTCTCGATTAGCGTACCAACGGCCGAGACTCTCCCCGCACACGCCTATTCCCGGTCTCATTCCCCGGCCCTCTCGCAAAGAACTCCGCTAGGCAACCTACGCGGAAACTTTCTCGGCAATCATCGCATCAACCGCCTCCGATGATGGCATTCTCGAGCCAGAGGTTCCAACGCCAAAGGAGGAGCCCTTGCCATACACCGTGCTAGGCCCGCGCCCAGGTCAAAGCCCCTAACCCGGCCAGGATGATCGACTGGGCCCATAGCAGCTTTCAATGAGGCCGTCGGATCAACCGGACCCCTATGGCTCCGGGGCCGCGATGCTCGCAGTCTTGGCCGGCTCTACTCAATTCGGGCCTCGACGCACATATTTCATAAAACATTAATCAAACAATTTAATTTAATTTAATTTAATTAATATTTTTTAACTTAATATTATCTCCTCTGCTGCCTCAGAGATCGGCGTCCCATCACGGTGTCTATGTGTGCGTGTCCACAACCGCCCATAGTCCGTCTCACGGTTCTCCTCCCGAGCCTTCTCTTTTGAAAGAGTTAAGAGAATATAAACTTTGTTATTTCCAAAACAAAGCAATAATCATTTAAACATAAAATTAATTTAACTTTTAACATACCATCCCACTATAGGTCACAAGAAACGTCTTGGATCCCGCCGTGTGATTGACCCTCCGAGCCGCCCCCGCATCCGGTGTTCCTCTGCGATAGAGCCTCGCAAAATAAATGAGATGTTTGTGTAATTTAGGTAAAATAGAGGGGTAGTTAATATATTTTACTCTAAATTTAATTAATTTAAACCAAATCTAAACACTACATTAATTTTGTCTATATTTAAATTTTTAAACTACATTTAAACAAAATTAATTAAAACAAATTTTAAACTATACAATACCCTCATGTAAAAAAAAACTAAACTATGATTAATTAAAAACGTACCACTCCCTCCGGACTCCTCCGATATTGGACAAAAGCGCCCATCCATTTGCCTTCACGCCGTCTGGGACGTTCTCCATTAGTTGCTGCAGAGGCATAGTCCCATCTCCATTCTGCCGATCGTAGAGACGAATCCTCCGGCTCTTCCATGCTTCTCCCATTTTCATCTTTACGTACCTCAAAGCGTGGGCCCGTAGTTTAAAATTTTTCTGTATCATAAAATGATTAGTAATTAAGAAACAAATAACTAAATTAACCACAACTTATAACTACTAAAAAAATGAATTTAATTACACAACATAACTTACCCGCACAACGTCCTCAAACGCCTTCTCCTTGTTGTCCTTCAGGACCTTTTTCCAACCGTGAAATAGATTGGGAACCATACCCAATTCCCCCAAATTGTGACAGGTATCGGTTCAACAGACCCCTCCGCCGACGGCCGGTCCGTCCGCATGTTCCAAGGAATTATCACCCGTAGTCCCGCACTAAAGCGCTGGGAACATCCAACGTCATCCCGCCGATGTTCCCATGTAGATATGCACAATTATAACAAAATTGTTGTATTGCATTTTAAATAAATTTTCATAATTTTTTAACATAATTTAAATATTATTTTTTGCCAATAAACTACTTAACATACCTTCGACATCCACCACAAATCCGATGGAATGAGAAGACGATGGTCGGGGGTTCCCATGGTCCCGCGTTCTCCCGGGTCGAGAAACCGCTTCCGCCTCCGACATGGGAATGTCAAACTCGAGCTCCTCATCTTCATTCAAGATGTCGTCAAACGACGTACTTGCGCCCGATCTCCCCTACGGTCTCTAGGTTCTCTCGGGTTTGGGATTGGGTCATTTTCAAAGAGAGCGTCAAACTCATTCCCCTTTGAGGGGGCTCGAGGGGGATATTTTGTGGCCCACGCCCTCCTCTATGGGCCCCTTTACTACCACTACCCCTGACAGGCCTTTTAGGGGGTACAGGATCTTTCCCTTTTCGGGGGTCTCTTTCCTCAGAAACCATGATGTTAGAAAGTACAAGTTGAAAGGATGATGGAAAGTACAAGTTGAAAGGTTAAAAGGTAAAAAGTAAAAACTCGCGCGTGTGAATTTTAAAAGTGAGAGGAATAGTATAACAACCGCTGTCACTTGTAGCGGTTAAAATAAATAACCGTTACAAAATGAATCACTTTGTAGCGGTCAAAATAAATAACCGTTACAAAATGAATCACTTTGTCGCGGTTACAAAAACCACTACCCTGACCGCTACAAATGTGCCTTGTTCTTCGTGAAACTTTGTAGTGGTCTTATAGCCGCTACAAACTCAATGATCAAGTGCAATTCGTAGCGGTTAGAAATATGAACCGCTAGAATAATCACATTTTGTAACGGTTTCCTTAGAAACCGCTACAAAATTAATATTTTTTTAAAAATAAATGCCAAACTAATTAGTTTGAGTTACAAACTAATTAGTTTGGATTTTTTGATTATTTCAATATAAAGTCTCTCAATTAATTTGATTATTTTCTTAAATTTCCCTAAAACCACTACAAATTTAATATTTTTTTTTTAAAAAAAAAAAAATTCAAACTAATTAGTAGTTTGGATTTTTTATTTATTAAAATAAAAAAATTCTCAATTATTTTCTTTAATTTCGTTAATAAATTAGGAATGACAAATTTATTGAAAATTATCCAACATGTCGGTGAAGATTTGGATTCAGGATAGCCACCGATCTCCCTAGAAAAACTCACCGACTCATTTTAATCGTAGATATTTGCCGAGAGAAAGGTGGCTAATAGTGAACCCAATATTCGAAGGCATATTAGACATATTTAGAGGAGTAGAAGTCTTCGTGTCAATGAATATCCGAACTGATTCTCACCGAAGGAACCTCCTCGACTTGAACGATGAGGAGACGGACAAATATCTATAGCACTTATCTCCCGAGATCAGCGCTTCAGATATATGCCTCTTTCCTTTTTCGAGAACAAGTTGAGAATGTTCCTTTAGTGACAAAGCCAGATTTAGAATATTTTTGAATATTTATAATTGTTGTACGGATGGAAATGACCATTTATAGAATAAATTTTTTAGCGGTTATAACAGAAACCGCTACTAATCTTGAAATTTTGATGCGGTCAAGGTGTCGCTTTCTTCTCACCGTGACAAAACTATGTCGTTTCAAATTTTTGTAGCGGTTATTTTGACAAAACCGCTAGGAAAAAACCGCAACATACTTCGCGCCATAACGCGCCAAGGTTGGCGCCATATTTGTAGCGGTTTGGTTTTGTGTCACCGTGACAAAAAGCGAAGCAAAATGGTCAGCATTTGGCGCCAATGCTTCCGATACTAATTTGTGACGGTTTGGGTTGAAACCGCTACGAATTCGGAAATTTGTAGCGGTTTAATCTGACCGCTACAATATAACCGCGACAAACGACACTTTTTTTTTTGTAGTGTTTTTGGCACCAGGCTTTTCATTTACCGCATTTTTCTTTTTTCAATCACTTTTGGCATCTAAGTTTTGAATTTAGATGCTAAAAGTCAACTTTTCTCACATATAATTACAAAAATGCCAATGCCTTTATTTTTTACTCCTTGAAAAAAAAGGACACCTTTTAGGGAAGTAAAAACCCTTTTTTGTAGTATTGATGGTTTGAACAATGGTTAGAACAAGGAGGATGATTCTAGCTATAGAGGCCATAGTATGCCAAGGAGTGTTGCTACAATCCCGTTTTAGACATCTTATGCCTAGGATCTTCACAATAATCATTCAACCTTTTGCAAATAGCACTGTATTCAGAATTGAATGTTGTTTGAATGACATGTTGCGAAAAACCAATAAAGAACGGAGCAACATTATGGCTATCACCTAAATAGTGGCAGACCATTTTCTTATCGACAAGGAGATCCACATCTACTTGTGTTTATTAGCCAATCAATTACAAGAGCATATAGTTAGTAATGTAAGCATGATAAGATTAATGACATTGTTCTAATGCTATCATATTTTGAAACAAAAGTTCAGTATTTTCCTGCACCAAAATATTTGGAATTTCAAGAATAATCCTAAAAATGCCAAGTCTAGCAAGTACTTTCTTGTACTAGCCTTCAACTTTATGCCTGTGTCATGCAATGCATTGGCGCATTGGCCTTATATAAAAGTATAAGGCTTCCCACCCCTATTAATTAAGTGATAACTCCACTGAGGCATATTTTCATTAAAGTGAAACAATCTAAGAAGATCTGTTAAATACTTTATCTTCACATCAGTATTAGGCTCTAATTCTTTTGTGTTATAATAAGCAAAATAATCATACACAAGCTTAAGAAATGAAGGGCTGCTCCTACCATCATGGTTCTGGGGAGAAGCTTTATTGAACAACTCTTCAATAGCAAATTAAATTAAGAATGGAAGTTGATTCTCAATAAAAGCAAGTCTTCAACTGTAGAATTCTTTAACCATCGTTCGACAATTTAGCATTGTTGCGTAGCTGAAATGTCCCATTGGAAATGAAGAGTTCAATGATGAAGCCGGCCTCCATTAAAATCAGTTTCGTTGTTGAGTAAGGTTAATGGTTTCTGAATAAGAAGCACTAACTTTTCACTCTAAATGTATTACAAATGAAACCAAATCGTGCCAACTTGGCGCAGCTCTTTGAATAAATCTTTTGAACAATATTTGTTTATGCTCTTCCTACCCCTATTATTTATGGTCCTTGGAGCTGATAGTGATTTTCTCATCTTTTCTTTCTTGTCATTTCTCATCCATTCCATCTCACTCTTTGATTCGGATTTCAAAATGTTTACAGGTTGAATCTTGCACAAATATTATGTGAAAATTACAAATTAAAATAGTTGTTTTGTTTTTCTTCTTGTACCTAGCAAAGAAAAGTTGTTTCACCTTTTGTTTTCTTTAACTTTTTGGTAGGGAAAATCTCATATAAAGACGATTAAATTACCCAAATTATAATTTAGGTCATTGAACTTAACAAATTATATATCAGGTTATGCATCATAATTAGATATTTAAAATTTTGGTCAAATTACCTCAATATCCCTTTGTTATTAAAATAGCTAATTTGAGAACATAACCTTATTATTTGCTTTATCAATTAATTCTTTGAGAAGTACGCTACGGTTTTGTGCTCTAACTTATTCCCAAACATTAATTATGCTCAATGATTTTTTAAATACAATTTCGATTTTATAGGAAACTAGGAGTATATACAATTGAAAGAGCTGAATTAATATTGCTATATACTACAATGCTTCACGAATATCTTTATATCGGATTTTCCATTTTTATAAAAAAAATTAATCATGGATTGTATATTTAGGATACACACACCGGATTCAAAATTTAAACTTGGGTTATAAAATTTTGAATGAAAATATAATTATTGAAAGAAGGTAATAGATCTCTACGTACGTAGATGTATTGTCTCACTAGATTGCAATTTATTCTAATACATAATTATATAAAATTGAATACTGTATTAAAAAATATTGGGCTGACTTTTTTTCTTCTGTGAGATAACATCAACAAACCTGTAATAGAGCTTTCATAGTTTGATAGTATATATTTCATTCATCACCGCTTGCATAATTAATGTTTAGAATAAAGAAGTAGGAGAACAAATGGTGCTCCGCTATAATACTTCCTAAGGAATCAATTGATAGAGCAAATAACAAGGTCATGTTGTTTTAATATCTAAGGGACGTGGAGGTACATTGACCCAAATTTTAAATCCCTAATTATGAAGCATATGACCTGATATAAAATTTGTTAAGTTCAATTACCCAAATTAGAATTTGGGTAATTCATCCGTCTTTATATATGATTTTCCCTTTTTGGTATGTCATTTTTTTGATTTACTTAATTTTGGTTCTTTTAAGTTTGGACAATGGTTTATTGACATAGGTGTTGAGGACAATTATTTGATTTGGCTTAATTTTATGAGTTTGAACACTTTAATTTGTTTATATTTATAATTTGAATTGGTGATTTCATGAAATTTATTGTTTTATTTTAAACAATTTAAAGTAGAAAAAATTGAAATTTAATTGGAAAAATCCTAATTGAATCCAATTGAAATGATCAAAAGTAAAATTAGGCTTACACTTTTAACAAATTCTTAATAAGGTCAAGAGGCTTAATTAGGGCTTTCTGAATGTTGTTAAAAGACTAAAACATCCATCTATTGTTTAAAAAGTAAATTGAAGGTAATTTAAAAAAAAAAAAAAAAGGTTACAAGTGCAAATTTACCTTGAAAGTACTCGTTAAGGAGTAATGTTGCTCCCGAAAGTTTTTTAAGGTTCAATGTTACCCCGTAAGTTTAAAAATATAGCAATCTTGTCCTATACCATTAAAAAATTGACGTTGACCATTAATTTTTTAACGGAAAAGGGCAACATTTTTCTAATTTAATACTTCGAGGAAAATTTTCACCTAACCGTTAAAAGAAAAAAGGTATTTCTAAACTAGGCCTCATCTAACTTAAATTAATTTATAATTATTTGATATAATCAGCATGCATTTGTTATTTTATAATTGAGCATAGTTTTGAACAAATAAGGGACTATAAAATGACATGAAAATACCTAAATCAATTAGAGGAAATTTCTAACAACTAATGGGCAATTAAATCTACATTAAATAAGATATTAACATTTAATTCTTATATTGTCAAAAATAAACCATAAAGGGGTGTGAAAATGCTTAAATTAATTATGGAACATTACAAACAATTAGTGGATGATTAAGTTACAATAAATTAAGGCAATAATATTAGAGTTCTTAATTAACTAAGTAGCATGTGTAAAACCATCAATTAGGGTGTTTTACCTTAATTAATAATTAAAGGGCCAATAATATAGCTCCAAGACATTATCCAACAACTAAAATAAAGCACAAAATGAACAAAAAGAAAGGAAGAAGGGAAGGGCACGGTTTTAGGGGGCTTGGGGAGCAAGGAAATAATTCAAACACATGTGAAAACCAAAAGCAATAACTTGTTGAAGAAGTGGAAGCTTCCAAGACTTGGTGATCAAGTTGCAACACTTCATGCACAAGCTTTAATCCTTGGGGAGCAAGAAAAAAAAAAGATGAAGGAGGTAAAGGGGAGGAGGCACGGTTCTTATGGAGGAAGGGTGAGGATTTGAGTGTCAAATTTTACCTTGATCCAATGGCCAAAAATGAAGATGGAGAGGTTACAAATATTTACCAAAATTGCCATAGTAAAATCCTATAAATAGGCACCTTGGCCTTCATTATTTTTCACACCAAAGAAATCAAAGCAATCTGAATATTAGAAAGGAGTGAAAGAGAGTGGAAGTAGCTTGAAGGAGTTCAAGCATAGGTAAGCAAGTTCTTGAGTTTTGAGTTTTAAATTCATAGATAGCTGTGTTTTAATCTTAAAAATGCTAGAGTAGTTTTATTTTCAATTTTTTATGGTTAAAAATAGCTTTATTTCGAAAAATTGATGAAGGAAGGGTTAGAGCAAAATTTCTGGAAGAACAACACCGAAGTAACGAAGTTCTGGCGAAATTTGTCGGTTAGGCGATTTCTGGAGTCAGTAGTAGAAACACCATAATTTTATATTGAAGATGATGTTAATTAATTCTGAAATTTTTCACGGTTAAAATAGACATATATAAATTTCCAAATATGCCTAGATTGTGTCATTTAGAGTTTTTTACAAAGAGATAAAAATTCTTGAAGAAAGGCTATGTTTTCTGGGTAAATTTATGGGCAGCGTGTGAAAACCTGGAAGCTGGGAGTTGTTCTTAGATTCTGGGTAAAATATAATATTTTTTCTAAAAAATAAACATCCTAAGGAGTCTGAGGAATTTTACGGATCCTCGTTTCAATATTTCTAGAATTAGTTATGATTTTTCAAAGTTAGACGAAAATCTGCCCAAATGTGTAACAGCGTTTTCTACGAATTTTGAGGAAATAAAGTGTAAAATAAATGTACCAGGGGTAAAATAGTCATTAGTGGCCAAAATATCTCTTAGGATATTATTTATAGATTAATAAAGCGGTATTACTATTATAGGCTATCCAAGAACGCATACCGACCGACGCTCGTACCGTGATCACCGACTCAGGTACGGACGCGTACTGTAACACTAACTTTGATGCTTATTGTATACTTATATGTGATAGATGTATTCACAGACTAAGACCCTGTCTTAAAGTTTTTCATACACATTCAACTATACTATACACGGGTTATGGTTCTGATAATACCGTTGAGTTTTCCTAGCGCTGAGGACATAATAGGCCATCGTGGCACTAGTGAATAGTGCAGACCATAATAACATGCATATGCAATGGGCATGTGTTACGTTATTATCTTTCATTTGTCATTACTTTTGCGTAATGTCATGAATATCTGTCATACATAAACTGTTACATAAGCATGAGGTTAACCGTTACCTGAGGTTCAATGGGCATTGAACCGCAGCTCTTACTATAGCTTATGGGTCCGGTGTGAACAGGGCCAACGACAGGGGTAAGCAGCAGGCATAAGGATTGGCAGGAGAAAGTTCTTTTGATATGTATTTAACGTTGTAGTCATTCGGAATTTTGTATCGCTGTGAAAGCAAACATATACATTACAGTGGATGTTTATCAGTTACTCTTCAATTTAAATACTTCCGATGCTCTACTCTGATCAAACTATTTTGAAAACCTTTTCGAAAAGTGGGATGTTACAGCTGGCATCCACTAATATCATCTCTATGACTTTTGGTGTATTGGGAAGGTCAATGGTCTCCGGATAAGAAGCACGCACTTTTGACTCTAAAGAATCTTGAACAAATGAAACCAAATCGTCCCTATTTAACCGAGCTCTTTGAGTAAAGTCTTCGAACATTTTTTTTTTTATGCCTCTCCATGTCTTGCAGCCTCTTATTACCATGATGAAAAGGGCCAATGGAAACCACTTTTGGGGTGTAGGCCTCTTTTTTAAGATGACGGAGTGTAGTGGGTACCCTACAACAGTCTGTTAACAAAGCACTATCTCCATGTCCTGGAATCCATTCGAAAGCACCGACATGCGCACAACAGGCTCCTTTGGATTCTAAGTAAAATTAAAAAAAAAAAAAAAGAAATTTTTTTAGAACAGTACTACCACAAAAAAAAAAAAAATGTTTTTTTAAGCTTGAAAAGACGTTTGAATAGAGAAGTGTGCGTAATATAAATTGAGGCGGATGGAGGGGAAGTACTTAATTGTCGGTTATTTTAATTTGATTGTATGAAGCAATCGTCAATCTAGTTCTACTTTTTTTTAAAAATTGTGAGGACAAAAAAAAAAAAGGAAAATAAGAAGAGGCTACAGAAATTAAGAAATTAAGGATAAAAGTGTACCCTTTCAGAAATAGAATTTGCTGAGCTCTACAGAAATAAACAAATTTTTTATCACACTGAAGACACTTTTTAAACCTTTTATTACTCTCCTTTTCTATTCTTATTCTCATCATCTGCTTTCCCTGCTCTTTTTCCACCAAAACCCTTCTAAAGAACCAAACAATGTCTTAAAGAACCAAGAAATTAAGAAATTAAGGATAAAGGTGTACCATTGTACCCTCATCACTATCTGCTGCTTCTGAGCTCTCCAGCAATTGTTGAACACTCTCATCACTGTCTGTTGCTTTTGCCATCTATACTCACTCAACAAACAAACACACAACGTTAATGCTTCTGCTTTCCCTGCTCTTTTTCCATCAAAACCCTTCTAATGTACAACGAGGAATTACACGAGTAATAGACACACACACACACATATATATGTATATGTGTATACATATATATGTGTGTCTATATATATATATACATATAAAGAGTTCCCTATTCCAAAACCAAAAGAAAGAAAGAAAAACCCCATTACATAAAAATGGGATTTTATGACACTTAAAACTTGAAAGTTGATGAATATAGAAAAATGTGGTATAAGTTGAGACAGAAGTTGGGGGAATAATCAATTGACGGTTGAACAAGGGTCAAATAAAGTCATAGACTCTATATAACATCTCAATTTGATAAAATAATAATTATAAAAACGGTGTCAAACAGCCTATACGATCTAAATCGTATTCTTGATAATAACTGATTTGCATTATCATAAATTGTATATATATAGCCAAAGAAATGGGTTTTGGAAAAAAAAATAATGATAATAAGAGAGAGAGGCCACAACAGGGTCATAATCACAAATCCAACGCAAATTAAAGGGAATGTGACGAAGGTAAGAAAAGCCATGACGAATGAAATGCACAGGATGCATATATACTTGCAATCTGACAAGTGTATGTATATCTTGAGAAGAGAAACAAAGTAACGCTAAAAAAAGTGTAATAAATTGAGGAATGAAACAGAAGCAAGCTTAAAAATTGTAAGCAGAAAGGAGGATGCATACGTACATCATGTTGTTGTTGGAAGTGACTAGAGGATAAATGATCTGAAGCCTGAGAGTAGAGAAGCTCAAGCATGTATTGTTCAGCAGCCTCAATCTCATTATTAGACATCTCCCTGTGAATGAATCTCATTGGGCCTGTTTGGGTTGTCTTTTTTTTGAGCATTTATGTGTAAAATTTTCAGTGACTTTTAAGCAAATGGGGCAATGAGAAAAAAGTCCAATTAAGTGTGTTTGGGTTGGCTTAATTGCTACTGGGCTTTTTATATAAACGCCCATTTACCAAAAAGCTCCCCCATCTAGCTTTAATCCCACTGAAACGCAGCTTCTTTTGGGGCCCATTCATTTTCTGACACTGTCCATTTTTTTTATAGAGAGGGGCGGTTTGGTGGGGGCAAAAGTGGGCCCAATTTGCTATTACGTTTGTATCAGATGAGAAAGAATAGAGAGGAGGAAGTAGCATTGGTCTTTAATTGTTTTCGTGGGGCCACTTTCTGACGCAGGGGAGAGAGAAGAAAAGGGAAAAAGAGAGAGAGAAAGAGAAAAGTTATACTTAATTGGGATTTTCTTTTGTTAATTAAGAACTTTATTTTATTAATTAATGACAAAAAAATTAACAAATCATGATTTTATTGAATTATGTGTTAGTTTATTAGTCAAATTAATCAATTTGAAGAAAAAAGAATAAAAAATATTCTTAATTAATTTAATTAGCTTCCTCAATCTTTTAAAAAATATTAATTCTATCTTATATTTAAGTTCGGGGGGGAGTATTTAATAAAATTTATACCCTTTTTAGTCATTTTTTATCTCAACCGACTTTTGAAATAATAATCCAAACACTCCTCGGTTTAGAAAAAAGCCACTTCGTAAAAGCTAAATGGACAATCCAAACACAAATAACTTGACTTTTTTCCTACCGAGCTTTTTTAAAGTTAGATAGCTTTTAAGCCACCATTCCTACCGCCAATCCAAACAGGCCCATTATCTATTGCTTCTTTTTCAAACAACAGAAGAAGGTCGATCGGCTCTGCTCTGTTCAGCAACCCACGACAGTAGTCGTCTCAATAAATAGATGGGACGTGCCTCACTGTTGTGCTCGTCACCATTTTCTTTCGTACTTTATTATTTTTGCCCATCATTTCATTCGACAGCTGCATTTTTTGATGATTTCATACTTGGATGATTATTACTCCCTCCCTCCCTCCTCCTTTCATTTTATAAAACATAATTTCTTAACTATACCCTCCTATTGTTTTGAATGTCTGAAAAGTTTCTCCTAAACTTTCCATTTTAGCCTTACTTAATTACAAAAATTTCGCATTATACATTTATACTATTACATTTAATTCATATGTTTAACTAAAAAACTCAGCATAACATATTCTCTCTCTTTCCATGTAAATGAGGACATTTTTGAAAAATAAAGTTAATTTTATAGGCATTTATTGCATCTAACTACTTTTAATTAACTACTTCATCGAACAACTCAATTCGGTTATTAGTATTTTATAAAAAGAAACGAAGGGAGTAATTATTAATATAATAATGAGCTGAGTCATCATATGCGTTGGTTAGTGTTTGGGTCATATTGAAATTTTTTATTCCCTTCTTGCCGATTTATAAGAGCCGGATAACCGATTTATGTTATTTAATGAAGTGGTTAAAATTAATTAAAAATAATAAGTATATCGAAATAGCCAATTTTTTCAAGTATGTTCTTATTTGTAAGAGGGTGGGTAAGATAGAGAAAATTGAGTAAATATAAATATTACTAACCTTTTAATTGATACGACAATAAGGGGCAAAAAAGAAAAGAAAAACTCAATAAATATTCAGATAACTCTTATTGGCTCTTATAAAAAGGACTAGGGTAATTCAAATTACAGGCTCTTATAAAAAAGACAAGAAAAATATATTTTAGCTCAAATTAAACCCAAATGGTTACCAAAAGAACTTCTAGAAATGTGACAATTAGTTGTAGAACTCATGGCACTCAGTTTACCTAGTGGCATGTAAACTCCTCTATAGTTGCAAGGTCATGGGTTCAAAAGGTCCATGATATATATAATCAATTTTGAAGGTTGTGGTTTCCTAAAATTTTTTTTTCCAAACACTTATATTTTAATTAAATTAATTAGGAAACACTCAAACATACGCCCATGTTTTGATTAAAATAAAGTCATTTAGATCTGAATGGGGAAGACGACGATTAAAGCGCCTCTCCCACGTGCTATTACTACATATATAGAAGCAATACTTTGCATATGGACTTCATCAAGTCTTTCATGTTTATATTAAACTCTAAAGAAAATAATAATCTCGTATGATGTTAGCTTGGTTCTAACAAAGTCAATAATGAAACTGGTGAAACCAATATATTCAATATATTATAATTATGACTTTGTCTAACGAATCCAGTGTTCATTAAGTAATTAGAAGATTTTAAATTATATCCATGGTTTGAACATCAAATAATTTAAGCACAACATGCTGACACCTTCTTAACTATTAAATCATGCATTTTTTGTGACGTACAACTAGTAAAATATAATAGAGTAGGTAGATTTACATTGGATTTAAATATGATCACCATCACAGAAATATGTATGCGAAGGTGCCTTTAGTTTAATCAATCGTCCTGGTGATACATATAGTGTGCCCCAATATATTGGTTTAATCACTTTTCCTTGCAGGTAAAAGAAACTAAGAAGATTTGTAAAATGCTTTATGTGAACATTAGTATTAGGCTTTAGTTTTTGATTGTTAAAGTGCCCAAAATATCCATACGTGAGCTCAGGAAATGAAGGGAGGCTATTGCAACTGTCATGGGGAAATGCTTTATTGAACAACTTCAATAATAAAGAGTGGCAGTTGATTCTCAAGTAAAAGCAAATTTCAAATATATATGTCCGGAACCTTGGCAGTGACAATTTAGCGTCATTGCGTAACTCATGTTTCTCATGGTACATGATGAAGAGTTGAATGATGAAGCCAGCATCCGTTAGTGCCAGTTTCACAAGCTGATGTTCAGTAAGGTTAATGGTCTCTAAATAAGAAGCACGGATTTTTGGCTCTAAATGTTTTACCAAATGAACCAAATCATCCAAAGTTGACCTAGCTTTTAATTGAGTAAATCTTTTGAACAATACTTGTTTATGCTTTTCCATGTTTTGTAACCTCTCATTACCATAATGAAAGGGACCAATTGAAACAAGTTTTGGAGTGTAAGCCTCTTCTTTAAGGCTACGGATGCCAATGGGCACCCTGTAGGTAACATTTTGGTCACAAAAGACCATCTCCGCAATGTTGAATCATTTGTTTGATGTCTATAGTCACATCATCTTCCACCTATGAAATTTGATTTAGAATATATGCAACAAGGGATTATGCATTCAATATATATCCACATAAAGAGTGACCTATTCCTAAATGCTGCCTCTCAAATTTGCCAAACTTCCCAAATGTTTTTTCTTATTTCTTTTGATTATGAGATTCTACATAAAATGAATTACTACTTGATGTATTTATTGGAAAAATAGTGCAGTTTTTAATTTTTTACAATTTTTTAAAGAAAAATACCCTAAATTAAAAAGAAACTAAATAATTTTATAGGAAAACTGCGGGATGCATAATTGCAATATGTCAAGTGTATTTGAAAGTGAAACAAAATTAGGCCAAAAAAGAGTAATAATTCAGGAATTAAACACGAAGAAACCTTAAAAGTTGTAAGAAAAAAGAAAGTAAAGAAAACAAGAGACAAGCCTTCACAATTGAAGAAAGACTAAGAAAGGATGCATACGCACTTCTTGTGTAGTGGCAAGCAATTGGACGATAAATCTGTAGGATGATGAGATGGGAGAAGTGGTTGCAGCTCTACCACATGTATTGCTTCCTCTCCAAATGAATCTCACTATGTATTGCTTCTGCCATTATCTAAACTTTATCAAGAAACAACACAAGAAAGTCCATCTGCTCTACTCAGGTCTCAGCTGAAGCAGGTCTCATCAACATTTGCATTGTTACTTAAACCTTTGGATTAGTGTTTGGAGAATAACTTTTACAATTTACAAAGTAAGTATGTGAGAGGAGTTTTTTCTCAACTTGCAGAAATGGGCTTCTAAAAACATGGTTTTGTGGTTTTGTGAGAATTGTTAGTTGGAGCCTTATAATAAAGACCAGAGGGAGTAATAATTATGAGCTAAGTCATATGCATTGGGTGGTGTTTGGGTCTTATTTTGGCTCAAGCCGAAAGGGACCCCAAAAAACTACCCACGGCACAATTCTCACATCTGGGACAAGTGGAGATTTTTAATTTGGAAAAGCTGCAGCAAGTGACCCGAATTAAATATGTGAACTTTGCAAGAGCATGGATCAAATGGAAAACCACACTACTACAAAACAGGGATACGGAGTCCTATTTTTTGTACTTTTGGCGTCCATTTCGAAGGGGACGTATATCTGGGAGGCGCAGTAGGAAAAACTTAAGGAGTCCTATTTTAAAATTAGACGCCTAATATAAGACGTCTAAGTTATGGAATTAGACTCCTTAAGTCACGACTTAAAGAGTCTAATTCGATAACTTAGACTCCTTAAGTCGTGACATTTACGCTCTTTGATGTCACTTTAGGAGTCTAATTCCAGTAGTTAGACTCCTTAAGTCTCACTTTAGGAGTCTAATTCCAGTAATTAGACTCCTTAAGCGTTCTTTTTAAAAAAAAATAATAATAATTGCTTCGTATATTCACTATCCCAAAATTCCTTGTAAAAAACATCCTTACATAAACAGAATACATGCACCACCAGAATGTGATAATTGCATACAACACCTAGCTATGTACTAAAAGGTTAGCCCAGCTAACCATGTACAGAAACAGAATACATGCACCTTTTATATAACAAATATCCCAAGATACATAGTTCATGATGAGTTGAACATAGAGATAACAAAGTGTTAAGACGCATTTTGGGAGCAGGAAAATTCAGACTATTTTAGTGTGGAGAACCAAGCATTGTTAAGACGCATCCTTGTGTTACTCAAAATATAACAATATGGGCATCCCACAATAAGTTTAGAATCAACTACATTCTTCAAAGGATGACCGGGGAAGCACTACATTCTTCAAGGGCCACATTCTACTAACTGATAGCTCTTCCTATTCCTACTAGGAGTGCCCCAAAGAAACTGGAGCATGAGTATTGTGACATCAAGTAAAAATAAAAAAGCATGCCTAAACTAAGCAGAATTTGCATTCAAAACAGAGAAATATTTCTGCAGTGATCAAACTTCCATGGACATTTACAATTTAGTCCACAGATAGTGTAATTTCCTTAACATGAATCCTATAATTGATTTTCTCTTCAAAATAGGCCCAAATCAAGTCCAATCATCTTGGACGTTGTGGGCCATCAATTAACGCATTTGATTATTACCCCTTCCTACAATTAGAACCCAAAGCCATACTCTTTCATAAGAACTTTCAGTCAAATTTGACCAAGTCGCCTCAACCTAATAAGCCAACTCTATCATATCAAGGAACCTTCTAGCCATTTGGACATTCTAAAACCAAGATATGCATCAAATAACATTAACAACCAAGTTTCCTCAGTTTCTCATGTTAAGTTCATCATCAATATTATTCATGCCCTAAAGGCTGCACTTCAGTCAATGTATTTTCATCACAATTAGGGGGCGCTAATCAATATAGAACTTTGATAGACTTGCAGCCAACCATCAATGTCTAAAGAAAGAGATCAACAACTTGCTTATTTTCTGGATCCTTTTCAATGAGAACATGATAAGGTTCTTTTATAATCTCATTTATGTATGGCTTTTAAAAGAACACTAAAGTAATAGCAATTAGGCAAAGAAATCATACTTGAGCATTGGATCTGCCAGGTGGTGCTGCCGTATGTCCTGTGGGACCAGAAGGCAAGTTAAGCTCTGCCTCCACATCAGGTTCCTTATCTGGCTGGAGGTAGGAAGGAACTCCATCCATCTCAGTCTCATTTCCCATATCTGCTTCCAGTGCATCAAGTTTTGAACATCAAAAACAGAAAAACAAGAAAATAAATATTTTGAGATGCTAAATAAGATAGGATAAGATTTTACTATCCTAAAATTTAATGGATCCACATGTCCCCTAAAAGCAACACCCAATAATGCATCTAGGCCATCACACATCCTCCAAGCTGAAACTATATTGCTCAAAACATAGCACATGTCAAGGATAAAATGTTTGATTTTCAACCCAAGTCCTTAAAACAAGGAAGTCAACATTTTAAGGACAACTACTTTTCATTTGTTTAATAATGTTCTCAACAAACCAGATGACAGATATCATATCGTGTTGTACGTGGGAAAAAGTGCAATTAATATTAGCTAAAGCTCATTGACATCAACTAAGTTTAGAGAATTTTGTGACTTACCTCCCATGAGTTCATCTTCATCAATGTCATCGGGCACGCTGTAACTTCTACCTAAGGTCTCTTGTATTTCATTACTTACATCCATCAGGTCCATCATCTCGTCTTGCAAATTCTGGATTCAGCAAAAGTCAACAATTTAATTTATACCAAAACATTCTGGAAATAGACAGACTCAGACAGAAGCAACCACAACAGCACCCAAAAGAATAAAGAAGTCAAGAAGCATGCTATAAGTCATAACAAACTCAGCAAGAACAAAATATAAAACAACAACTCAACATGCGATTCATGAAGCAACTCAGCAAGAACAAAAATGATGGAAACAGAAAAAAAATGCAAGACAGCACCCAGCAAGACAGAAAAAATACCGAGCAACCCCGACAGGCGACAGCACCCAGCAACCGACGGAGTGACGGATGATGAAGAAGAAACAATGAAGCACCCAGCGGCCAGCGACGGTCGATGAAGATTGAAGAAGAACAAGCAGCAGCGATGGCCGACGGTCGATGAAGGAGCAGCGACGCGACGCGAAGAAGAACTGAAGCAGAAACGAGAGTGGAGTACTGGGAGTCGACGGCAGAGGCAGAGAATACAGAATAGGGTTTGAAACTTTGAATTTTGTTAATTTGGGGAAAGGAAAAATACCCTATTTATCAGAAGGTCCGATGGTGTGAGAGAGGAGGCAAGGAGGATGGTGAGAGAGAGGACAGAGATGGAAGGAGCTACGGTGGAGAGGGGGACGATGGAGCAACGGCGGAGTGAGGGAAGAGACAAGGCGGACCAGGGTTGAGAAGAAATCCGAGAGATTGAGAATCGATGGATTTGCTGGAGACAACGCGCATGGGAATGAGTTTTGGGTTTGGGGAAAAGACCTAGGGAGTCTAATATTGGGACTTAGACTCCAAAGGGTTTACCTAATGAGTCTATCTTGGAACTTAGATTCTAAAAGGTTTACCTAAAGAGTCTAATACTTGGGATTTAGACTCCAAAGAGCGCACTTTTCGCTTTCTTCTAGCGCCAGAGCTCACTTTTGGCGTTCTAGTATTAAAATTAGACTCCAAAAGTCACCTCATAATTACAAAAATGCCACCGCGTTCTTTTTTACTTCCTTTTTCTATAATAGGACGCCAATTAGGGACGCAAAAGCCATTTTCTGTAGTAGTGCCACGTCCCTTTATGGCTATAAAGAAGGAATAAGAAATTATATAAAAAAGGAATTATAAAGGAGAGAAGATTAAACACCACTGAATATAAATACGTATCCTCTAAAAAATAAAGTGTTAATTTTCTCCGCATCAATGCGTATCCTCTAAAAAATAAAGTGTTAATTTTCTCTGCATCAAGTAGATCCAGCACAACTCTGCGGTCTTCAGCATCAAATAGGTTTCTCAGTGCCAGCAAAGATCCGCAACATGCTTACTTCCCGCACTTAGTAGATTCAAAGCATTGCTACAGTATTTTCTTCAATTTTCCATATCTTAGTGCTTTTGTAGTTTTTGTATGGGTGTTTGGTTATTAAGGGTCTCATGATTTAACCAAAATATGAATGTTGGATAACTTTTAGAAAACCACAATTTTGCCCTTCAAAATTGAATATAGCATGGACCTTCATCCTCCTGATCTACAAACTGCTTTTTTTTTTTTTTTTTTTTTTTTTTTTTTTTTTTTTTGGGGGGGGGGGGGGGGGGGGGGGTGTTCTCGTATATAATAACTTGTAATAAAAAATTCATGTAATAAACTTCTACCGTTTATTTCCAATCAATTAAGTTTCTACCTTTTTTCTATTAGATCTACCTTCTCATCTTGACTTCACTCAACATTTTTTAAAAAATTTGTTTTGGCAGCTGCGCATTGATCAAATAATCAGACGACATCCATTAGCATGATTACTTAATTACTTAATCAAATGAATGGCCAGACGTAGTAATCCAAATGACGACAGACAGGTTACTTATTGGTATGATAAACAAGATGCCAATAATATAATACTTCCTCCAGTCCTAATTATAAGAACACTTTACGAGAATTTGGAGAGATTAAAGAGAGAAGTTAAATTAGTTAATTATAATTATTTTCCTAAAATACCCATACTTAAAATTTAAAATCGCATCAAGAAAAAGTTAGTTGAATTGGAAAGTATAAGGCAAGATCTGATCACGATTCACAAGCGTCTGAAGACAAATACTGCGGACCCAACCCAAAGGCATGGAGTAGCGGAATGAAATGCTAGCTCCTTTATTTATTTATTTTTTTAAATGAATTTGGATTACATTTAAAAATATATTTTTTTTTTATTTATTTTTTTTAAAAAAAAATTGGATTACAAAAAAAAAAAAATCCCTCTAGTCTACAGTATCCAGAGGTACATATTTAGTTCCTAAAAAAATCTCATGCCCTATTTTGATGATATGTAAAATGATATTTTATATTTCAAAATTAATTAACATTCTTTTCCAGCAGAGTCCGTCAAAATAATAGCAAATAGAAATTCATTAAAAAGAGTACTCACGGAATTAAAGTCCTACTTATAATTAATCAACTTCTAGCAAATTTTGCTTGAACTAAGAAAAACCTTAAGTCTTTTATTAACTCTACCTGTTATGATGTACTCCCTCTGGTTCTAAATCAAGAAAATTGAACTTCCAAATGTATTATATTAAATTTAAAGGAATATTAAAATTATTTTATTTTTAAAAAATAAAGTAAAATCTCTCACTTGATAGAATATAAGTGTGTTGTTAAATTAATTATTGTGGAAGAAGTATTAGTAAGGGTAATATAGAAAAAATATGACAAAAATTGCTCAACATTATTTTATAAGAAAAAAGTATAATTGAGGTGTATATAACATTAATGAGTTGCAAATATTATTTACTTTATAAAATATATAGGTGTATTATTAAATTATTATTGTCTTTAATTATTGTTGAGAAAGTATAAATAGGGGTATGGGTATTATAGGAAAAACTTGACAAAAGTTAAAACTTGCTTTTATAATTAGGACCAAAACCAACTCTAAAAAGTGTTCTTATAATTAGGACCGGAGGGAGTATGTAGGATCTCCTTGAGGAAAAAGATTTAGAATAAAATTGATTGATTTATAATTACGATGTTAAACATAGATTGTATTCCCTCCGGTCTAATTATAAGAACACTTTTGTAATGCAATTTGCACTATAAAAGTGTTCTTATAATTAGGATGAAGGTAGTAATTGATTTTGAGTATAATAAAAAATTTAAAATTTAAAACCATAGTTTTCTTGAAAAATCCCTTCGGTCTAGAGTAAAATTTGCGTCTATCCAACCATAGGTGTGGCTGCAGTACCCTTCTTTGGTGGTGTGATATTTTTTCTCTAATGATTTTAAAGAAAGTAGTTTTTATAATGTAATGCTTGGAACAAATAATAATGTAATAGATTTAAGTAAAATATTATGTTAAATTCAATATATATATATATATATGGGTTTTAAACTTCTCATGTTGCATGAGAAAAAGAAGATTCTTACACACACATGAAATAGTGGGACCCACATATATATATATAATGCTAATTATATATATATATATGTGTGTGTGTGTGTGTGTGAGTCCCACCATTTTATGTGTGTGTGGCATGAAAAAACACTTCTCCTACAACATGAGAAGTGTTTTTCCTAAAAAAGTGATAAAAATGATATGCATTGTCAGGAAAAAGTAAGAAAAATTTAGAATATACAGTTGTCGCACATGCATTGTCAGGAAGAATAATATGACAAAACAACACATGCATTCTTCTATTTTTTATATATAGAAAAAGATCCTTATTTATAAAAATAAATAAATAAATAATAATAAAAAAAGTCAGTGTTGAACTCAAACAAAAGTAGGCGAAAATACAGTACGTTTATACTATATTAAAAGATTAATTTTATTTTAAATTTTAGGGAAAATTCCATTTAAATACCAACCGAATTTGTAAAACCCCCCCTACGAGGGTATTGTGATAAGCTTATTAAATCCAGAAAAATGAGGAAAGAAATAATTATTAAATAAGTCCTCCGAATTTGTAAAAAGACTTTTAGGTGATATGGACCTTTGTCTCTTATGTATTTCTTCCGGTTTTGCAAATTGGTGACAAAAGACCACAATCCACCCGCCCTTGCCCTTAATATGTTAGGAGATAGGATATTAAAAGTGATTGGTAATTATCTTAATCATGTGTTTCTAAACACTTTCCATTCGAATAAATATTAGGCGTGACAAGAAAATTGACCCCCACCGGTGATTGCTCGGAGCTTTCGAAAATTGACCCCCACCGCGTCGTCCGGACGCGCCGCCGACCGCCCATCCACCGCCGTTGACTCCGCCGTGGACCACCCACCCACCGGACCCCGTGGACCACCCACCCACCGCCGTTGAAGCACAAAACTGGAGGACGTGAAAGAACAAGAGGCACGTGGAGCTCTTTGTTCCCAATTTAATAACTTCCCTTTGATTTGTAAGTGTGCAATCATTTATGATAGAGCTGCAATATCAAATAATGTCAAAGTGTGAATGAATTTAAGTTTGACATCATTAAAACTGGGTTTTAAATTGCTAAAGTGGAGTCATTTGGTTTCTCCCTCTTGTTTTTATGCTTAGGTCTCGTGTTCCCAAAAAATTTTTTTCTAAAAAATTGATTAATGGTCATGAATTGTATGAGCCCCACCTTTGTCTCTTAGGTATGAAATAAAGCTTTGAGAGGCATTGGTTTGATTTGTATTTTTTTAAAAAAAAAAATAAAATAAGCATCTTTTTTTGTGTATAGTGCATCATAACTCAGCGCATCCATCCAAAGATTCAACGCACCAACTAAAATTAATTAAACTCTGTGCATTCATTGTAATTATTTGCTCCTGCTGGAACACATTTACTGCATTTCTCTGCATTTAGGTTTTTGCTTTCACTGTTGGAACCTTTTTTATCATTGTCTCCATATGCATAATTGCATAACTTGTCTCATAACTTGTAATTCCATATGCATAATATGCATAATTGCTGCATAACTTTTTATATGGGTTTTGTGAAAGTTCATTTTTTGTGGGTTTTACAAAACATGCTTGAAGAAGTGAAAAAGTGAACCCTGGACTTCACAATGGTAATATTCACTTCAAATGGTAATTTTCACTTCTGAAATGGTAATTCTCACTTCAGGTTTTGTAAAAGTCCTTTTTTAAAAATGTTTTTACAAAACATGCTTCATGTAAAAAAAGTGAACCCTGGACTTCACAATGGTAATTTTCACTTCATGAAATGGTAATTCTCACTTCATGAATGGTAATTCACTTCCAGTTTTGTAAAAGTCCTTTTTTTTTTTTTAATGTTTTTACAAAACATGCTTCATGTAAAAAAAGTGAACCCTGGACTTCACAATGGTAATTGTCACTTCAAATGGTAATTTTCACTTCACGAATGGTAATTATCACTTGAGGTTTTGTAAAAGTCCATTTTTTTTATGTTTTTACAAAACATGCTTCATGTAAAAAAAGTGAACCCTAGACTTCACAATGGTAATTTTCACTTCAAATGGTAATTCTCACTTCATATGTGTAATGGTAATGGAAATGACTTAAAATCCTTGAAGCACTTGTAAATGCACTTAAAGGCACTTGTAAAATCCCTTGAAGCACTTGTAAATGCCAATACAAAGTATGTTGTAAATAATATATTTTGTGTTAATCCCATATCCTTCAATCAACTTTACTTCCTTCTCTTCGTTGTTTGTTGCAGGTTGGAATGCAAGATGACAACAAATATGGCGGCAACACCTTCTTCAAAGTCACTAATTTGTTTTTTCCATGTTGGGGGGGAGTTTGTAGCCAATGGTGAAGGTGAAGTTAAATATAATGGTGGGAGTGTGAGGGTAAAATCGATAAAGGAGGGGATGAAAGTTGAAGAATTGAGGGTAATGATAGGAGAATGGTTTGGTTTAGATGGTAATGGGTGTGACATTAAATACACTTTAAGCTTTGATGAAAAGATTTTAGTAGACATGGTTGATGATTATGAAATGGATAATCTGTTTACTTATAATGAAAGAAGTGCACATGTGTATGTAGGATGTAAAGGTACTCATATTGCGCAAGGGAGATGGATGATCAAGAAAGGTATGTCCTAGTAAGTTTAATTAGAACAACAATAATCTCATATAGGGTTGTTGGTAATATCTTGATAAAAGTTGTCATTATCTATGTAGGGTTCATCAATTCGTGGATCTTATAGAGCAAATGGCTTACATTGAGGAGCCAATGTCATACGGAGCGAGTGATGATTATGCAAACAACGAGGGCGTGGAATACCTCTTTTGACCCTTCCGTGTGCAAGTCAAAGCGCACCAACACCGATGCCGAGATGAACTCTAACAAGTGGAAGGACTTGGTCATAGGAGTGAATCAAACATTTGCAAATTCGATGAGTTCAAGAAGGTCTTTGCACAAGTTCGATTGGCCACAAATTTGAGTACACATATGTGAAGAACGCAAGGGATTGTGTGTATGTTAAATGCAAGGTTGAAGATTGTCCATGGAGGATAACTGCAAGGGCAATTGGGAAGAGCAATGATTTCTTACGTGTGAGAAGATACACCAAATACCATGATCATACAACTCAAGACAATCTTCGGGTGACACATGCTCGAAGTGCTTTGCCTTGACAAGTACAATTATTATTGAAGAGGTTAGAAATCACACGCAAGCGTCCGAATGATATAAAGAACAATTTGGCAAGAGAGTTCGGTGTGCACTTGACATATAAGCAAGCATATCGGGCAAAGGAGAAGGCCATGGAGGAAATTCATGGTAGACTCGAATGTACATACATGTTGATACCATGGATATGTGATAGATTGAAGGAAACTGATGACAAGACTGTGGCTGAATGGGTGGCTAGTGGGAGCAACACCTTTGAACGTGTATTTATAGCGTATGGTTGTTGTATAGAGGGGTTCATTGCTGGTGCCGACCTGTTTTATACATCGATGGAAGCCACTTAAGTGGACCATATAGGGGGACTCTCTCCGTCGCTTCTCGCATTCGATGCAGACAATGAGTTGTTGCCGTTTGCCCTTGCTATTGTCCATGGAGAGACAATTGAGGACTGGACATGGTTCCTTGAAATGGTGAGGAGGACACTTGGAGGGTTGCAGATTACAATTGTGTCCGACCGACACAATGCAATCATCGCCGCTTCGCGGAGTTTTCGGGTCCGAGAGACATGCATACATCGTTATAGGCACATTAAGGAGAACTTTAGCGCCCAAATGATTAAATTGAATAAAGGAAAGAGGAAGATATGTGGGCAACAAAGACAAACCGCACTTCAATTACTCGATGCAATTGCATATGCGAGACTTGATTGTGACTTCGAATCTACGATGGAACAAATGAGGCTTTTCAATAACGAAGCATTTGAGTGGCTGATACATCATAGTGATATTGACAGATGGGCAATGAGCAAGTTCCCATTTCAACTGTGGGATAAAATTACCACAAACCTGGCTTAGTCCTTCAATGCTTGGATGGTGAAGGAGAGACATCATAATGTTGCGCAGCTTATACATGAGCACCGTGACAAAGTTGCAAAGAAGATGTATGCAGCAAGCATGGCAATGAGTAAGTGGAAAAATGGTGTTGGCCCGAACATCGAACAACAAGTGCTGGAAAATGTGGCACGGGCTGAATACATGAATGTTCAGGTATATGGAGGAGGAAGGGTGCAGGTCCGTACAGCAAGTGGGGCGCTAAAGGTTGAGTTGAACTTGCGCGCGTGCACATGTAAAGCATGGCAAATGTCAGGTATTCCTTGTCCCCATGCGTGTGCATCCATCAAGGGTGTTCATGGTAATGTGTACAATTATGTTGATGAATGCCTTACGTTAACAGCCCAAAAAAAGATTTATAGCCGTACCATGACTCCTGTTGTCACAATAGACATGCCAAATCCAAATGACTTCCGCCTATATGACTTAGGAAGTCAAGTGTTCCTGGCACCTCCCAAGACTAGCCGTCCACCTGGAAGGCCAAGAGTTGAAAGGATAGAGTCACAATTTCGCAACAAGAAGATTTACCATTGCAGCTCCTGCCACGAAGAAGGACACACAAGAAGAACCTGTAAAAATCCAAACCCAACTTAACTTGCTGATCGGTTGGGGTCGTGGGTAAATATTGTACAAGTCATCTTTTGGTATATATACAATGACTTGGATCCCTTTACATCTTTTTGGGTAGAAGGGCTATAATACTTATAGGATCACTCAATATGTAATTAGTGTAAATGGCACAGAATATGTTCTTGCATGGGAATGACACGGAAACATTACGTCAATGTGGATCGTAATGTTCTCTTGTCATTTTACTTTATTTTGTAAATGTTGTCATCCCATTATAACTTTTTGTAATTGTGTACCTATGAACACCAAAATGACTATGTGTGGTGGAGACTATGTAATGGTAGTTACATTTATGGGAAGCATCATTATCAAATGTTGTGTCGATTTGTAAATGACTATCTCTGTCATTCGGTAGAAATGGTAATTGTCACTTAGGAAATGGTAATTCTCACTTCAGGTTTTGTAAAAGTTCATTTTTTTTAATGTTTTTACAAGACATGCTTCATGTAAACAAATTGAACACTGGCGAAAACAATGGTAATTGTCACTTAGGAAATGGTAATTCTCACTTGTGGAATGGTAATTATCACTTCAGGTTTTGTAAAAGTTCATTTTTTTTTATGTTTTTACAAGACATGCTTCATGTAAAATAATTGAACCCTGGCGAAAACAATGGTAATTGTCACTTAGGAAATGGTAATTCTCACTTGTGGAATGGTAATTATCACTTCAGTTTTTGTAAAAGTTCATTTTTTTTTTTAATGTTTTTACAAGACATGCTTCATGTAAAAAATAATTGAACCCTGGCGAAAACAATGGTAATTGTCACTTAGGAAATGGTAATTCTCACTTGTGGAATGGTAATTCTCACTTCAGGTTTTGTAAAAGTTCATTTTTTTTTTAATGTTTTTACAAGACATGCTTCATGTAAAAAAATTGAACACCGGAAAAACAATGGTAATTGTCACTTTTGAAATGGTAATTCTCACTTGTGGAATGGTAATTCTCACTTCAGGTTTTGTAAAAGTTCATTTTTTTTTTAATGTTTTTACAAGACATGCTTCATGTAAAAAAATTGAACACCGGCGAAAACAATGGTAATTGTCACTTAGGAAATGGTAATTGTCACTTAAATGGTAATTATCACTTCAGGTTTTGTAAAAGTTCATTTTTTTTTATGTTTTTACAAGACATGCTTCATGTAAAAAATTGAACACCGGTGAAAACAATGGTAATTGTCACTTAGGAAATGGTAATTGTCACTTGTGGAATGGTAATTATCACTTCAGGTTTTGTAAAAGTTCATTTTTTTTATGTTTTTACAAGACATGCTTCATGTAAAATAATTGAACCCTGGCGAAAACAATGGTAATTGTCACTTTTGAAATGGTAATTCTCACTTGTGGAATGGTAATTCTCACTTCATGTTTTGTGAAAGTTCATTTTTTTTATGTTTTTACAAGACATGCTTCATGTAAAAAATTGAACACTTGAAAACAATGGTAATTGTCACTTAAAATGGTAATTCAATGGTAATTAATCAAGACATGCTTCATGTAAACAAATTAACACTTGTCAATGGTAATTGTCACTTAGGAAATGGTAATTCTCACTGGTAATTCTCACTTCATGTTTTGTAAAAGTTCATTTTTTTTAATGTTTTTACAAGACATGCTTCATGTAAAAGAAGGCAATGGTAAAACAATGGTAATTGTCACTTAGGAATGGTAATTCTCACTTCATGTTTTGTAAAAGTTCATTTTTTTTTAATGTTTTTACAAGACATGCTTCATGTAAAAAAATTGAACCCTCGAAAACAATGGTAATTGTCACTTCTAAATGGTAATTCTCACTTGTGGAAAATGGTAATTCTCACTTCATGTTTTGTGTAAAAGTTCATTTTTTTTAATGTTTTTACAAGACATGCTTCATGTAAAATAATTGAACCCCGGACGAAAACAATGGTAATTGTCACTTAGAAATGGTAATTGTCACTTCATGTTTTGTGAAAGTTCATTTTTTTTATGTTTTTACAAGACATGATTGAAGAAGTAAAAAAAGTGAACCCTGGTAATGGAAATGACTTAAAATCCCTGAAGCACTTGTAAATGCACTTAAAGGCACCTGTCAAAGCCCTTCAAGCACTTGTAAATGGCCATACAAAGTATGTTATAAATAATATATTTAGTGTTAATTCCATATCCTTCACATCCTTACTTCCAATATTTACAAGTTATTTACAAACATACATCACATCAAAAAAAAAATGAATTGACTCCTAAGTAACAAAAGTGTCAAAATAATTGAACAAATCAAGCATCTAACAATAATGCTCATGTCTTCCTTCTCTTCCTTTGGGTTGCTTGAGGATGTCGGGAGTCCCAAAGCAACATCTTTGGTGATGTTCAATTCATGGTTGACCAGCCACCACATGAGGTTACACCTATACTCGTTCACCTGGTCATCACCATACTGCATAATTTCGTTGGGTTTCCAATTGTGCAACCAGATCAAGACATGCACGCCACGTCTTGCCTACGAACACATGAACACACCAATTAACAAATGTACAATAGCCTAGCATTTTTGACTTTTCACACACGAATGACACTCACAAATTTGGTTGTTGTGGAACGGGTGGCCAACTAATTTCTGTTCTTTGCATCTTGGCTTTGTCATTTGGTTTCACAAGTTGTATAATCTCTTCAAAACGATCCTCTCGTAAACAACACACATGCATTAAATAAGTGTTTACTCCACTCAATCGTAAATGAAACTTGAATACATGTAACATACAATTTGTTTAATCGTCGTTGCTTGGGGATTAACACATGCAGTTTTCTTCTTTTTACCGGACTCTTTCATACTCATGGCGATGTTTGTCTTCATTGAGTCTAAGACATAAAAATTCTTCGTGGCTGGATCAATGGCAGTGCAAAACCAGTCTAATCAACCAATACGGTCCCATTATCAATTCACAATCGCCAATGTTGTAATCTATATATTCAGGCAATAGTTGTTCCTTCCACTGAGAAACTTTCCATACCGGCGGTTTTCTGGCCAATAAATTCTGCATAATCAACAAATATTGAAGTCAAACATACCTATGTCAATGGGAAATAAATTATGAAGATCCATAAATGCTTACCATTTGATCAAGACGAAAATGTGCCTCTTCACTTCGCCCTTTTTTTCGCATATCTCTCATCAATGTTTTACATACAATAGACATAACCTCGCATGTGCGAACATTTGATAAGTGGGGTTCAAAATGTTGAAATTTTAGATTTTTTAGTACCTACCCGGTTGCTTAATCTATTCCTCCGGCCTAGTGTTTGCAACTGCTCCCGGGTTATGTCCTCGTCGTCTATTTGTATGAGAATCTTGTAAAGATAAACAATGTAAAGCATGTCATCATACACATGCCAAATCCACACAAAACGGGTTTTAATATTAAATAGTAATTGAAATTAACTTTTTTATTACTTACTCATCAGACTCATCCTTGGTGCAGGATCCGGAGATAATATCAAAGAATAATTCCCTCTGTTCTTTTGCCTTCCCTCTAGGCCGCTTTATTGGCTTCGTCAAGGTCCACGGCGACATGTTTTTGGGCTTCTTCGGCCTCTGTGACCTCCGTGGTGCATCTTCTTGTGGTGCATCTTCTTGTTCAACGCGGTATGGAACAATTGATTGTTCTACATCGTCATCATAAATGTTGATTGGCGTACCGACGAGATGTGTGATCCTCATAACCACCTTCGCCATCATGGTGACCATCACCATCTTGGCCCTCATCATCACCATGAGCATCCCGCCCTCATCATCACCATCACCTTCTTGACCCTCATCATCACCATGAGCATCTTGGCCCTCATCATCCTTATCATCCTCGCTTCACCATCCTCACCTGCACCATCTTCCTACGTCCGCTGCCTTCTAATGTTAACTTGTGCTTTTCGCAGCCTCATCTTGGACAACAAAGAACAATTTTTTTGTGATTTTCGTTGATTGCACCCATCAACTTGTCATACAACTCCTTTAAAACCTAAAATTAACACAATTTTTAACAGTCATTAACATAATAGCCAATAACATAATAGCCAAGCATGAATTAAACGTCATATGTGGAAGCACTTACCGGGTCTAAAGAGGCCCCAAAATCCGTTTTCCGAACCGTCCTTCTTAGCCTTTTATCGGCCTTCGCGGTATACAACATCCCGATTGTCGCTCTTCTTCTCTTTGTCAATCATCTCATTGACCTTGTCTTTGGTCCAAAACTCAATTGGACTCTTTCCTTTATGATCAACTCGCCTTCCCCAATGGGAACCGCTCCCCCAAATATAACTACAACGACAAGGTTAAACACATAAATGTTATGTCAAAAATATGTTAACACAAATGACAATCATAATACTTACCAATAACATATATATGCACCCTCCGACGTAGGAGTTGCAATCTTTGTTTTCTCTTATTGCGTTGACATAATAAGAGAGCGCGTTCGAGGTCATTGGCAACATATGTGGCCCGGTCGAACCGGCAAATCCTTTACCTGGTCGATGCTAATACCTTCAAGAATCGCAAACTAGGAGTTGTGCTTGATGTTGGAGCGAGAAAAGTCCCCAACATGTGCATCATAAATAAGGTTTCAAACTGCTCAACCGATTTCCCCGAAGTTATGACTTTTAAAATGTCGTCATACTTCATTTTACCATACTCCTTTCTCGCTGTAGGTATATTGGATCTGTATCGATCCACTTTCATTGTTACCTCCTTCCCACTATGTGGCACCCCAAGCAACTTAGCCACATCTTTTGCTTCTATTTCATGTGTCTTCCCCCTTATTCGGAATTGATTGGTCGGGGGATCATAAGCTCTCATTATGGGGACTAACATTTCCCGGGCGCCTCATACTTTGAATTTTAAGCAACCGCCCAAACCCTAACTTCTCGGACCTTTTTCTTTAATGTTTCATCGAGTTCACAAATTCTACAAGCTTGGAAAATTTGTTCAACGAGCATCGTGATGGAAAAGGAGTGGTGGAGGAGGAGGTGGAGGTGCCCTTCTTGCTCGGGAGCCTTCCTTCTTTGGCTCTATCAAAGTATACTTTCCTCTCATCGACACTCAAAGCCCTCCACGCTTTTGCGCACTCCCGACTCATGTCGGAAAGTCACTACTTTATTCTCTTTTTTAAACTCCTTGCTAAACATAAAGTATGCATTAGTAGTGGACATTTTGCTACACTTTTGCTTTGGTAAACCTGAAAAAATGAAATGGCAGTACACAAAATTATGAGAGTTCATGCACCACATATAACAACAAAAATATTTGTATAAACCAGCATCTTGAAGGCTATAAGTTTATTGTGAGCAAAAAAAAAAACAATTACTTTGGGGTTGAGAAAGTTATGATGATATAATAATGAAAAAGCATAATGATGGTTTTGACAAGTATAGAGGATATTTTTCGATATTTCAAAGAAATGGAACTGTAAGAATAGAGTCATATATTTATACTACACTAAAGGTGGTTCAAATGAAATGCAACCAATTTCCGAGTGTATCTAAATAAAGAATAAAAGACAAAGTAATATTCTAAGAGCATATAAATCAAATGCACAATTGTTGCAAAAGTAGGTGATTTGTCCTTTGATATACTTAAAGTAGTAATGAGTAAGAAAAGTAATACACATCATTCTCCTAGAGTATGCAATATGTACACTTGCGGATACATGCCAAAGTTTGTGAAATGGTTAAAAGAAGGAGGTAATTAGCAACAGAGTCAAGCCATAAACAAGTAAACTTGGAAGAAAAGTTTATCTCAACATAGGTTTGAAATCCCCAATTATATGCGCTTTAACCAAACAATAGTAATCTGTCACCAAATTGTTGGAGGGGATGGCAATAATAGTAGAAATATGAATTCAAATTGAACAGAATTAACATCTTCCTTATTCTAAATCTTTTAAAGGAATGTTAGAATAGTCCTCCAAATTAAGCGATTACAAAAAGAATAGTTCACAAGGCAAAGACTAGCATGAACATGCAAGAATGCCTTCAAGATTTCATGGATTATAACATTTGACAATCCTAGAAGTGATTATTCAACCAATGTTCAGATAAGCAAAATAAGTGAACACGAAAACATTTCAAAGCATGCTCCTTCCGCCAAACATTCCAAATAAATTACTGCAATCGCTCCAAGTAGACCCGTGCTACACTAAGTAATCTGAAATATCAAAATTTTGAACAAGGAACAAACATTCAAGGAACAAATCCTTATCCTACCCTCACTTGCAATAGTACAATACATCCTAAAATCTAAGCCTCGCCCGATTGACCACAACTATTCCTATATTTGGAAGTAAATCGAATGTGAAAAATGTTTTGCTAGTGAATGAGCATGAACAATTCAAGACCCTAACCCTTTCCTGAATTCTAGTGATAATGTTAGGAGAATACAAACTATTTAAAAACTCAATTATTTGTGGTTAATTCACCTCTAGGAAAATGTGGTTTCTAAGCTGGTAATACAAGAAGTAATGTAGTGCACATACGAATGGATATACCACCGTCATCTTTCATTCAAACATGTGTAACAGATTGTACTCATAACAATTCATCTCTACATGATACATAAAATTAATCAAATATTCTATGTATTAAAAGAGTCTAAATTCAATCTTTCATTATCTTTAGCATACCAACAATCATTTCATGCGCTCCTCTGTAGTGAGAGCTTATCACCGTTCTAAATTCAATTTTAGTGGTGGCTCGCAGGTACCAACTCTATCTGTTTTTGTATTAAGCAAATCATTCAAACACACATTCCAAGACAGCAATTTCGACATTTGAATCTCTTATTTCGGATTTTCCATTTTTGAAGGCACTTAACTAAAATTTCCCTTACTAAAAATCAAAATGGCGACGCTTGAGAGAGCCCCAAATTTTCTGGATTCCAAAGTAAGGCAACATACTAGAAACTGAAGCCAGAGAGAGAGCCCCAAATTTTTTCTGGAGTCTACCAATCAGAATGGCGACACCGGAAAAAATGCAACACAGCAAAAACAGAGCAAAGAATGAGGGCTCAAAACTAATGAGATGAGGAAGATACCTGACGGCGGTGGCGAGCACGGCGTACACGGCGACGACAATGCGGCAATGACGGCGACGATGGTTCAATGACAACGACAATGGTTCAACGCTAGGAAGCGAATCTTCAAAGGGAATCAAAGTGAAGCTTGTGATTGAGAATGAAATAAAGAGAAGTTAGTGAGGGGTAGTGTGGTCAAGCGAATCTTCACCTAAGAAAGGGAATTTTACAGTGAAGTGTCGATTGTGATTGAGAATGAAATAAAGAGAAGTTAGTAAGGTAATGGTTAGTGGTTTGGTCTTTATATATGTCACCAATTTGCAAAACCGCGCAATTTGAAAGGTCCATATCACCTAAGAGTCTTTTTTTTGTACAAATTTTAGATGCATCATTGGCTGGAGAAAATGACATTTATAGACTAATTCATAGTGTTAACAGATAAAATTTTTAGAATTTAAATTTTTTGATTAATAAACTAGTTTGTACCAATTATCAATATTAATAGTAAATATAAATCTTCATTCCTTAAATGGTAGGAATCTTGATAACAAAGAAGAAAATTTCTCATCGTGTATTTCTTGTGCATCTGATTTTTTTTTTTTTTTTTTTTTCCTCTACACGTTTCAAAACGTTATCCAACAAATCTGGGAGGCTGACTCGGTCATCTAGTAAATCTTGGAGGCAAAATACAAGCAAAATTCAGCAATTACAACAATAAAAAATATCAGCAAAATATACATATTTCTCTCCCTTTTCCCGTATTCACTACATTTTTCTTCAAGATAATATGGGAGAGAAATCTTTAGGATTAATTTGAGTAGTTGAAGCTGTAAGATCCGCACACGTTACATTAGGTACTTATAAAAAGTCTAACATCTTAATTTTTCTTTTCTATTGTTTATGAGATATTATATATCACGTATGATATACCATATCTCAAAAACAATAGAAAAGAAAAATAATTATTTCACTCAGTATTTTAGTATCACTGCAGCGCACATACATTACTCCCCATAGAGTTGTCACTTTTACCGCAAGTTGTCAACTTGTTAACTTCATACGAGATGATAATTTTTAGAATTAACGTCCAAAATGAAGGACTTGTTGAACATTGGAATTCAAAAAACTAGTTTTAAGATTTGAACTTGATTCTAGCAAGGTTACCATCAATAACGACTTACAGGCTTTCAAAGCTATAGTATAATGTTTATATTAAAATTGCAAGATAAAATTCAATAAATGCTGAATGTACAGAGATGAGGAGTTTAGATAATCTTAATAATTAAATTTACATTGTGATAACTCTTCGATGTGTGGGATAAACGTTTCTATCTTTCTATCTTTTTCCTTTTTCCTTTTTTTGTAAAATAAGCGCTAAAATTTTTTTATCTCCTAATAATTTGTGACAATTCATCGGGGCAAAATCTCACAAGTCATGAACTTTATGTTGCTTGAGAGTTTATTTTATTTTATTTTATTTTTACTCAAAAACTAATAATTGACTTGTATACATAATTTTATTCCTAATTTATTATACTTGGACTTGGGTAAAGTGCCCGGTTATTAAACCTGGACCTGTCACTAAATCGCCCGGGGTACTGGATTAAGGGTCGACCGAGTCAAACTGGATCTAACCCGAGCCAAACCGGTGACAAAGTGAAGATTCCAAGGTTATTAATATGAAATTCTAAAGAAAAGTAATTTTTTTAACAAAAATTAATTGAACCGGTTGATGCTTGACTGGACCGGTTTTCGATCTGTTCGCGGTTTCGGACCAAACTGTTAGTTCGATCTGGATTTAATAACATTGATTAATAAGTTTTGAAACATAATTAGTGAAGTTCAACATAAATCTTGATTTGGGATAAATGTTTAACGATTTTGGAAAAGTTTTAAAATAATTTTATACGTCACTCATTGGAGAACACATCTTGCTCTTTCTAGAGCAAAAGATTCACCCCTCTCTTTCAACAATTCAATGTATTTATATTATTTAATTATCATTAGTTTATAAATTTTGTTTTCTTACCGTCACTTCCTTCCCTTTTCAAGGCAGTAGGTTCATCCTTTCCTTCCTTAAACTTGAAATCTCCGTTTCCGGTGGAGTAATGCATTCCAAATTCCAATTTGAAAATCATTCTTATCACCCTTATTATATAAACATTAAGTTATCAAAAATTAAAAATTTCGATACGAATCATGACATTATATATTCTATAATTAATAAGCTAACGTATATCCCATAACAACTACCACCGATTTTAACTGGATCCTTTTTTTGGCCAACTTAAACAAATTTTAAGCCATGAAATTATGAAGTAATTTTGATTTTAATTAACAAATACTACAGCAATTGATAAGCTGATGATGCTAATAATTGAAACGGTAATAAATTACAATTCACAAGATATTTAATTAGGGAATTTAAAAATATTCAAAATTTTCCATTGTTGTTATTTTCTGCCATATCTTTTGTGACACTACAAAGAAATTTTTCAAAATATTATTCAAGGCTAATTATTTGTTTCAGAATTGATTATAAGCATATAAGGTCAATTGTTTGATTATATGTTGTCCTGACTATTTATTTATGTCTAAATTTTAATCCGTACATCACATGGGAAAAATGTCTTGTTTCTTTTTTAAATTTGAACTTAAAATTTAAGCTTGCTTCACCAGTATTATACGATCACCACTTAACTATGTTTAGTTATTGTTATGGACCCATATGTTGGGCCTAGCGGATATGCGGCCTAATGAGAGTATTTGCAGTAAAATCCTCCTTAGTTAGGTAATTTGTGAGTCACTTTCTCATCATGCTTCTGATCTAGGACCGTACAGGTAGTGGAGTAGGCATTTGTAGAACGTGGGAGGTGCATCCTGCCTGAATAGCGGATTCACAATAATGGGGAGCAAAACCCTAGGTAACTCCTATAAATAGGAGTTCACCCACCAGGTGCACAGGTTACATTCTCTATTACATTATTTACTATTCAGCCTCACTGTGTACACACACCACCCCCTTGGCGAAACGCCACCATCGTGTAGCACAGTGATCTGAGACTGCTCGTTGGTATCTCCTCCTTAGATATCGTTGAGTAATCTTCTCTTCATAGGTGTTTTACTCGTAAGCATCTAAGGAGAGCTCATTGATCCTATATAAACGTCACCTAGCCTCATTGGGCTAGACATTTATGTTCTACCATAGAACATTGGCGCCGACTGTTGGGACCGTAAATTTCGATTCCCAAGCCACAGAAGGCCAGTAACAACCATTGAGGATGGCAACTAGTACTCGGAGTCGCAGTCATGCGCTTCGGCAAGATCAGTTATTGGAGGGACAACCACAGCAGCCGCGTGTGAAGCAAACTGTCCAATATTCAGATTCTGTTGCTCCTGATCCTCACCGCAAGATTGTGGGGGTGGAGGATAAGACTGAGGATACGGCGAACTCCCCTCATCCCAGCCGGGGTATCCTACGAGAGCAGCAGGTGGTGCAACAAGATTTTCTTTCCCCATCTTTGGAGTTTTAGCTCAAGCATCTCGATGCCAAGTTGTTGCATAAAACGGTCAGTTCGTTGGCTCAGCGGATGGATAACATGGAGACCCGTTTACAACTTCAAAGGGAAGAAGATGTCGAGCTGATCCGGGAAGATATGGAGCATCAAAACACCATCTGGCGGCAGAAGGAGCAGAAGTGGATGAGGCAGGCGCTGGAAGAATGTTTCGTGCATAGAGAAAAACAAATTTGGAGTACGGGATGTGACGATGCCGGCCCAAGTCGGGCAGTGGTTTCAACGTTGGTTCACACTAAGGTAGAAGAACCCAGTGAAGATCATGAGGAGGGAGATATGATCGCCAATGATCGAGATAAGATTCGTGAAGGAGAAACTAGGAAGATATTGCTACTCGAAGAACGAGTTAGGAGGTTGGAGCGTTCGATTCCGAACGTCGGCCGGGTGTTAGTAAACCCAGCCGGGATAGTGACACTACAGCCACAGAAGTCAATGCAAACATTCACCGGGTTGTGGATGCCGACTTGGTATGGACGAAGGGAAAGCAACTGGCCGAGAACCCAGACCATAGTAAGAATGATATTACACCTCAATCGAGCGGCATGCCCAAGATTGGAGGAGAAGGGCATGGCGGGGAGAGTGTTTTAAGCCACATTTCAGACGAGATCATGGCCGCGGCTTATCCTAAAGGTTCGGACTCGAGAGAGTTGCCCAAGTATGATGGGAGCCAGGACCCGCTTAACCATGTGAACAACTTCAAGATGGAGATCGGGGCTAAAGGAATCGTAGGGCATGTTATTCCCTGATTATTTGCGGGAACCCTAAGAGGGCCGGCTTAGGACTGGTTTCATTCTCTTCCGTTGCGCTCTATCAAGGACATGAAATCCATGGAACAGAAGTTCTTGCTTAACTTTGCCACAAGTAGGAAGCAGCCGAAGACCGAGTTTCAGCTTGATCAGGTGAAACAACTGCCGGGAGAAACCTTGCAGAAATATCTGGCACGTTTCAAGGATACGTCTCTTCAAGTACCCAGTTTGAAAGAAGAGGTACACCTTCATTGCATCATAGCCGGCCTTAGTGGTTCGTCTTTGCTGAAGAAGTCCGTACTGAAGCATCGTCCCTAAACCCTGGCTGAGTTCCGGGATAAGGCTAAAACTTACCTAGAGCTTGAGAAGATGGAGATGTTAAGCCAGGTACTAAGAAAAAGGGGAAAGAGTCCACCTCACAAAGGGAAAGAACCATATGGAGGTCACAGGCAAGATTCCCGTGGGCGGAACAGGGACGTTAGGCTAAAGGGGAGCAAGGCGGAAGGGAAATTTGATAGATACACTCCTTTGAAGGTGTCACAGGCCTAGATTTGGAAAGAGGTATCCGCAACAGAGATGAAGAAGGTGGAACGACCGCAGCCGGTGCGGAGGGAAGCTACCTTGGACAAGTCCCGATACTGTGAATTCCATGACCAGCATGGTCATACAACGGATAACTGTTGGGATTTGAGGGATGCGGTTGAAAGTTTTGTCTGGGAAGGAAAACTTCGTCATTATGTTATTCAGACGCAAGGCCGGAAGAACAATAAACGATAGGAAGGTCGGAGCAAGAGCCCACCTCCAGAGAGGAAAAGACGAGATCAGAAAAAGAAGCCAACAGGCAGTGATGATGAGTTCCCGGATTCTAAATATGCTTGCAACGTCATTACTGGCAGTTTTGGGGGGGGAGGAGATTCGATCGGCCGGCGGAAGAAGTACCTGAGGGAGGTACTTTCCATTAGAGACTGTCCTGAGTTTAAGAAAGATTTCTCAAGACCGGAACCCCCAGTGCTTAGTTTTATTAGGCAGGACTTGGAGGACGTGCCTTCGGGTCACCATGACGGTTTAGTAATCACGAGGACCATAGTGAATTGTTGTGTCAAGAAGATTTTTATCGACAATGGCAGTGCAGTCGACATTATCCTTTGGGATGCGTTTAAAAAAATGAGATTCGATCCAGAAGACTTGAAGCCATGTCGGACTACTTTGACCGGGTTCAACAGACGGGATACCCATCCAAAGGGGTACATAGATCTGAAGCTGACGTTAGGAACAAGAGAAGCCTTCAAGTCAAACCGAGTTAGATTCATAGTTACTGATTTCCCTTCTCCATATAACGTAATCTTGGGGCGACCAACCATTCATGATTGGGACATGATGGTGTCTTCAAAGCATCAGAAGTTGAAGTTAATAAACAAGAAGAACCAAGTCGTCACGGTAAAGGGCGATCAAAAGCAATCTCGACAGTGCTACTTCGACACGGTTAGAGAATCCAAGAACGATTTGAAGACGATATCTCGGGAAGATAAGGATACCCCGTTTAAAGCCGGTTTAAAGGGAAAGTCAGTTAACTTGGTAGAGTTGGATCTACGTGAGGAAGAAAAGATGAAAAGTCGAGCCAAGCGGTGAATTGTTGGATCTTGTGTTAGGTCTTTGAGCCTGGGCAAGCAACCAAAATTGGTAAAGTACTGGATCTTGACGTTCGGGTGGAGCTTGAGGATTTTTTGTGGAACAACAAGGACGTCTTTGCTTGGCAGCCTTTTGAAATTCCCAGAGTAGACCTAGAATTTTGCTGTCATAAACTGGAAATTTGTCTGGGATCAAGCCCGGTATCCCAGAAGACAAGAAAAATAGGCGATGACCGAAGAAAAGGTTTAGAAGCTCATGTGGAAGAACTGTTGGAGGCTGGTTTCATCCGGGAAGTACAGTACACTACATGGTTGTCAAACGTTGTCATGCTTAAGAAGCCGAACGGTAAATGGAGGGTATGTACCGATTATAAAGATTTGAATAAGGTGTGCCCAAAAGACTCTTTCCCTATGCCGAGTATAGATCAACTAGTGGATAACTCGTCCGGTTTCAAATTACTTTCTTTCATGGATGCCTATTCCGGATACAGTCAAGTAGCAATGCACCCGGACGACCAGGAAAAGACCTCTTTCATCACGGACAGGGCCAATTATTGTTATAATGTTATGCCTTTTGGTCTGAAGAATGCTGGGGTTACTTATCAAAGAATGATGAATCAAGTATTTGAGGATCAGCTCGGGAAGAATGTCGAAGTCTACATAGATGACATGATCGTTAAGTCATCACAAGTAACAAGTCATGTGCAGGATTTGCAGCAAACGTTTGACAAGCTGAGGAAATACCAAATTCGTCTTAACCCAGCGAAATGTGCTTTCAGGGTCCCTACCAGAAAATTCTTGGGTTTTCTGTTAACGCATAGAGGAATCGAGGTCAACCCGGACAAATGCTAAGCCGTGTCGGACATGCAGGCTCCACGAACTAAGGAGGAGGTTCAGCAGCTAACTGGAATATTGGCAGCGTTAACTCGATTTTTACCTAAGTCGGTGGAAAATTCTCTCCCGTTTTTCAATTTTTTAAAGAAAGAAGCTCCGAATGGGTGGAACCAAGAGTGTGATACGGCGTTTGCGAAAATAAAGCAATGCTTGTGCCTGCTCATTTGGTGTTGTCAAGACGGAACACGGGAGAGCTTGATTCTATATTTGTCCGTAGGAGAGGAGGCAGTGAGTGCCGTCTTGGTTAGAGAAACTGACGAAGGCCAGAGTCCAATGTATTTCGTAATTCGGGCTTTACAAAGCTCAGAGTTGAGATACCAAAAGCTAGAGAAAATGGCTTTTCAGCAAGATGGTTATGTTCGTACTTCAAGAGCCATCATATCATTGTTCGCACTGGTCAACCACTTAGGCAGGTTCTTCACAAGCCCGATTTGGCGGGACGAATGGTTAGCTGGGCCATTGAATTATCCGAGTTTGATATAACTTATGAGGCCTGGCATGCTATTAAATCACAAGCATTGGCAGATTTTGTGATGGAGCTAATCCCCTCGGAAGGTGGGGAAGAAAAGGATGATGAGACATGGAGAATATTTGTTGATGGATCCTCAAACATAAAGGGAAGCGGAGCTGAGATAATCATAGAAAGTCCAGAAGGAGTGTCGTTGGAGCATTCCCTCAGTTTCAATTTCAAAACCTCCAATAATCAGGTGGAGTATGAGGCCCTAATTGCCGGATTGCTTCAAGCTAAAGAGAATGGGGCCAGGAGAATTCATGTTTCTACCGATTCCCAATTGGTGGTTTCACAAACTGAAGGCACCTACCAGGCTAAAGGACCCCTGATGATTAAGTATTTTGAGAAAGTACGACAGATTATGGCTGATTTTGACAAAGTCGTGGTAACACATATTCCTAGAGGAGAGAATGTTAGGGCGAATATCTTGTCTAAACTAGTAAGTACGAAGAGCCTGGGAAGTCACCGCACAATAGTTCAACAAAACTTGGAAGAACCGATGGTGAAGAATCCTTGAACCAGGACGATACACTCCCTTTCACAACAAATCCACCTACAACACGTGAAGTAGAATTGGTAGATGATGAAGAATATGCTCCAAGAAACGATCATTCGAAGGAATATGGGAAACCATATAAAGTAAGATCTTAAGTTATGAAAAAGTCCTATGTTATTTTTGTACTGGTTTAACATGTTAGTTCATTTTATTCATTTGTTTATTATTTAATAATAACCTATCTAACATTATTGATTTGTCTTTGATGAACAGGAATATGTCTAGCTCTGACGAGTCATCGGGTGATAGAGGTGATGTACCGGTGGTGAGAAAGGGTAGAGGTAGCACACATATGGGTGCATTAATTGCACGATGTGACAGTCAGAAAAAGAGGCTGCATGTGGAGTTCGATGAAAATATGAATCCAATTGGTCCAGAGGAAGACAATTTCATTAGCTACATAGGCTATCGGCTCGAAGCAAAGTTTGCATTGTATTCTCTCATTGGAAGTTGGTTCCTACTAAAACGGCAGTTGATCTGGGCACAACTTTTGGTATCTCGCTTTCGATATATTCTTCATTTGTATCTTTAGTTTTATTACTTGATTTCTTTCATATCTTCTCTTTTACCTTGCAGCAAACGTATGATGTGCCTAATAATACGGCCATGCACAACCATTGGATGGGCGAGGTTCGTCTACGTTGGAAAGACTTTAAGAACAAGCTCACTAAAAAGTATATTCGAGGGGAAAAGAGGGACAAGGACCCATGTCAGGACTATGATTACATTTCTCCAGAGGACTGGAGGGAGTTTGTGGCATCACGCCAAAATCCCGAACTTCTTGTAAAATTTCTTTCATATCTTATCTTTTAGTTGAATCTATTTGACATCGTAGGCTCAATTTTATTTGTTTTCGTGTCACGGGAAAAAAGTCAAGCCAATATAGAGAGGCAAGTGAGAAATAAGTATCCGCATTGCATGTCTAGAGCTGGCTATAAAAAGCTTGAACGAGAAGATGATGGAAGAAGAGTTGGAGAAAATGAAGGAAGCTGCCTAATCCGATCCTTCCACTGTTATCCGTGGCCCTCGAGCATCCTCCTCGTCACAAAAAATGGAAAGCTGCGACGATAATACGTAAATGAAGATGTGGCTGAGGTTGCCTCCAAGATTGTAAGTAGTTAAATTAGAAGTATTAAATAACCTCTGTTGTTTCATATTTTTAGAGTTTAGTTACTATATATGAAAAATCCTATGATACAGGATGCACTTGAACAGCAGAGCAGCCAAGGTTCATTCACGCCAGGTACACGGATGGACATTTTGTCCACGACGATTGGGAAGCCAGATTACCTTGATGCTGTTCGAGGGGAGCCAAGGGGAGTTAGCATCGCGAAATATTTTGGACGGCGTTCACGTTGTTCGCATGACGATGACAACCCTAGTCCTCAGCTTATAGCCAAAATTCGCGCGTCCCACGTAGATGAGGTTATGACACAACTACGGGGTGAAATGAGGGCTATGATACAAGAGAAGGGAAATATGCAACCTACAAACCAGGAATCCCCGGCCTTCCCAAGTAGCAAAGAAATTTTTCACGCTCCAGATGTACCTATTGGCGAACTTCTAGTCACTCTCCAGATGTACGTATTGGCGAACCTTCTCATCACTCTCCAGATGTACTTATTGGGGAGCCTTCTCACACTCCACAGGGGGGAAACCCTGCACTCTATATTTGGATGACCCACACTGGCGTATTGTTGCCTATGGTCTTGTTTACCCAGAACAAATCACACACCACAATACGCAAATTCTACAAGACCAATGTAGGGTAACTCTGAAAAGTGTGCGAGAGGGGGAAGAAGAGACAGCCATCCCGATTGATGAAGAGGAGGTTCCCACACTAGGCGCTGCCACCACATCGTTCATCCTTTGGCCGCATCATCTTATTCAGATGGGGACGACACCTCCAATGGTAGGAAATACATTACTGATTGACGATGAGTAGGTTCCCGATTGATTTTCATTGCTAACCCACTCATAATCTATTTATTATGTTTTCATAGCATGAACAAGCTGCAGGCAGATTTCTATACTTAGCGCAGCTGCGAGAGTTCTACAAGGACATCATCTCTATAAGCTTGCAGATGCCTCCGGGCATTGTCGGTGCAGACAAGACATATTCGATAAATATTGACCAGAAAGATTTGACAGAGTTTATGCATATGTACTGTTTAGATATACAGTTTCTTCAACTTGCAATCTTGTAAGTTTATTTTACCCTTTAATTATGTCAGTACTCTTTTTTTGTTTAATATATTCAATGACATTTATCATTTTATTTCGATCGTAGTGTCTGCATGACATTTGCAAAAAGGGAGACCGATTGGGTTCGTATGGATTCTTATGTCCTGCAACCATGGCTTCGGCTCGCAATATCTTAGCCAGGAGGGCCATTTATGTTGGTTTAACCATGGGCGACCTACAATTGTCTTGTTATCTAGCGCCAATACATGAAAGGTGCGTTTTTTTTTGTCTATATAAGATTTTTAAGAATAAATTATTTTCTTATATTAGTTTAATATTAATATGTATATGTTGTAGTGGTCATTGGACCCTGTGTGTTGTTTGTCCCGCCAAGAACGCATTTATTGGTTCGATTCCATAGGTGGGTTATTGGTTCGATTCCATAGGTGGCGGGCCAACCGAGGATATCAAAAACATGTTTGCCGAGTAAGTAAATTTTTGTCTAAATCATCGATTCTTCTTTTAAATGAACTATTTTCATGTCTCGTTAATTTCCATTTTAATGATAGGAGTCTTAAGACTTATAGACAGCTTTTTGGAGCACGAGAGCAGGTGGACCGAAGTAGTTTTATCCTAAGGTAAGTAGTTTCAATTCAAGTTATTTCATTGACGTAGCTTTCGATCGCCTTTATTCGTTTTAACAATTTACTTTTGATTTATAATGCCATCACCAACCAGGAACACCGAGTGCGGATACTACGTTATCGGTTGGATGCAATCTATCGTTTCCACCGGACGTACTACTAGCTTTCAAAACGTACGTAATGCTCCGTGATCCTCAAATGATGATATTTTTTGCTGTGGTACTTGAGTTGTTAATTATTTCATTCACTTCATTGGTTTATCTTATACCTTGTTTTCCAATTTACGCTTTTTGGTACGAGGATCCGTACTCACAGGATGACATCGATTCGATTCGAGACATGTTGGCTAGACATCTTCTTGAACACATATAGGTATAGAGTTGAAATTTAGAGAAAAAAGGTTAAATGTTAATTGAATATATGTGTATAGAGTTGCTGTGCTGGGTTTGCTAGCTATGGATATTTATTAACTTGACTTGAGTTATTTTGAGCAATGTCCGGGCTTGTATTTAGTTTTGCAGCAAATTGGCCAAACATACAGCAAGCATATTTTTTTTTAAAAAAAATACCAATATAAGGCGTCCTGAAAGCTAATTCAGTTTGTATGGGTTACTTGTCTTCTTGGTCGTGTGTTAATGCAAAACTTATTAAGCTGTGCTGATTTCGGTTTCTAGAATTGTTACAATATGAAATTTGACATCTACTTGTTTAATTCTGTAAATTATTGGTGGTGCTCTTGAATTTGCCACTTTAACTACTGTGAATACTGGGAAATAGATACTGCCATATGAGGTTTGATTTTGCCATTATACCTACTGCATTTGATTTTCCAATAACCAAGACTTGAGAATTTTGTTCAATCATACCATCATAACCGATTTGCTGAAAGTTTTATGTGTGCTTCTTGCTTGGCAGGTGTTTGACTTGCTTGTGTGGTATTGTGATTATTACTAGGTTGCTCTCATTCATTTTAGCATTAGAGAATTGCTAAATTCTGTATGCTGAAACCTTGAAATTCTGTTTAGATTTGTGTGCAAAAGTCATTGTTTATATATATATTTGCCTCTTGTCGCATATCGGTGTTATTGCCAATTGAAGGGAATGTTGATGCTATCTAATTGCTGCATTAAATTGTGAAAGCCGTTTGTGAAATTTTGGAGATTAATTGCCTCCAAATGTGAGAAAAATTTGTTGTCATAGTAGTGCTTTGTTTGTTGTTTTGGTCTAGTTTTAGTAACCTAAATCTAGTTCAAACCTTCTGAATTTTCTGCTCTTGAATTTGCTTTGAAAGTTTATTGATCAAGCTACACTTTAATTCATTATCAAGTGACATTGTTGAACTTGTCTTCTTGGGCTCTACAGTTGAAGTTTTCTCTTGGAGTTGTTGATATTCTTGCATCCTTGTGCTGAATGGTTATGTTGGAAGTTGTGAATTTGATTGATTTTGTTGAACTGAGCTGAATATATTGTTCATCTATTGTCATCCTCTTGTATGTATGAGCCAATATTCTCTTGAACTCTTTGTTGAAGTCACTTTTATATGTTCAATTTTCTTATTGAACTGTGCTGCATTATTCATTGTTATTTCACCTTCTTTGGATAGAATGCACATACATATAAGTTCATACAGTCATACTGAGCATATGCGCTTATTTTGTGAAGTATTCAGTTTTGCAGCAAATTGGCCAAACATACAGCAAGCAAATTTTTTTTTAAAAAAAACACTAATATAAGGCGTCCTTAAAGTTAATTCAGGACGCCTCTTATGAGGCGACCTGAATTTACTCAGGTCACCTCATAAGAGGCGACCTGAATTCTACTATGGTCGCCTCATAAAAGGCGACCTGAATACAATTAAGGTCGCCTCTTTGTATCAGTTACGTTGACAATAAACATTTCACATTGTAGCCATAGAAATGTAGTTATACTCCTAATTTCATGTTCCTTTTAAATATTTGTCCATTATTTAGTTTATCAAAAAACATTCACACATGTCCTCTTTCTATTCTTTCCATTTTCATTGCAATCAAATTAATCGATATCAATAAATCAGCTATTAGTTGTTTTTTTTTAAATGAAAAAAAGCGATAGACACTAACGCTTAATGTTATGAGTGTTATGAGTGTGATCGAACCCGTGATCTTCTACTTATATGAGAACTCTAATGCTACTAGGATATTAGTTGGGTTTTTGGGTGGCTCACCAGACCTTGGTGGCCTTGTACTCATCAGATCCAGCAAAAACTATAAGGATCCTTTTTCATCCGCATGGCTTATTATCACCTAGTTGATCCGAATTTTTGATTTATAATTTTTAGGGAAAATCCCCCTCAGGGTCTAAATTAGCAAAAAAATTATAAAAAAAGGTTCAAGAAAAAGTCACATGTCAAAAAATGTCCCAAGGCCTTTTCTGGTATTATTTCATAAACGTTAATAACTATATCAGTAGAACATTAACAACTAAATCAGTAGACGTTAACAACGATATCCTAATAACTAAATCAGTATCCATTAACAACTATATCAGTAAACGTTAACAACTAACGTTTTATAAAATAATACCAGAAAAGGCCTTGGGCCTTTTTTGACATTTGACTTTTTCTTGAGCCTTTTTGACATTTTTTTAGTTATTTGGGCCCTGAGGTGGATTTTTCCTAATTTTTATATATGGAGTAAAATTAATTGAAGATGTATGTCCTTCATTCTAAAAGAGATTAGCGTATATCAACGGAGGATGCTTCCGATCTAAATAACAAAAGGAATACTTTATGTTGGTTCTCCTTAATTAATCTATTGAGTTCAAACAATTTTTATTGTTTAACCGTAAACAAAGCCATGATGTGAATTTAAAGAGAAGAACACTAGATGATCACATTCTTGCAAGTACAAACGCAATATTGATGGAATCCATGCATAATACCAATAACCGGCTTGTTGGGCTAAATCTTCAGGGGGTTACTTTAACCCCTACTCAAGAAAGTTGGCGCCCCCCAAAGGTGGGGTGGATGAAGGTGAATGTTGATGGTGCATACTTTAGACCTTCGAACCTATTGGCTTGTGGAGGGGTTGTTCGAAACGCATCTGGGGAATTTCTTAAAGGTTTCATGTGCCCCATTGAGAATGGGGATGAACTCTGCTGAAATCTGGATGTGCCTCCTAGGCCTAAAAGCCGCATGAATAATGGGTTTCAGGAAAGTATGGCTAGAAACGGATTCTACTGAGCGCCTACAATTAATACTTCATCGAATAGGAAAGTTCACACCGTAACTCAGCCCTCATCACGGAAGTACAACTATAGCTGGAAAGGGACTAGATCACAAAGTGTACGTACGTGCCTAGATCTTGTAATTCTGTGGCAGATTTTTTAGCTAAGAAGGGACTTGAGGCCGGATTGGGTCTTTATGACTTTTACCAGCCTTCTGATGAGTTGAGAGAGATTCTATGTAAGGATTTCAATGGGAGTAATAATCCCATGAGTGTTAATTGAGGTGTCTTTATTATTATAAAAAAATAATAATAAGAAGAACAAGAACAAGAACACTAGACAGATTAATATCTTGCATTTATCTAGGTGTGTAATTCTAAATTTGTCACGACGGTTCTTTTTTTGAAAGAAAATCAAAACCATAATTTTTCATGATTTCAGGATAGTGGAGTTGAGTCTTGTATCCTTTTTTTCATTATTGCAAGGACAGTGCTGACTAGAAAGATATAACCAGCCAAAACAAACATCATATACTGAAAGCCCAAGCTCAAGTTGGTGATTGATTGAGAAGATGACATTTAAAGACCGATAATTCATAGTACGTACTAACCGATCATTAAATTTTTAGAATACAAAATTAGTTTTTAATAATTTTTAATATTAATATTAAATATAACTTTTCCTTCCTTGGATTTTTTGTTGTGCAGCTACTCACCTATGTAGTATTTTTTTTTTTTTGTTGAAAAATTGTTCATTTACGGGGACAACTAATTTTTTTTATAAAAAAAAATTACACCAAATCAGTAAATTATTGTGGGAAATTGTTCAAAGGGGTTCATTGCTCATTAATCTTTTTTCCTAATAGTTACTATTATATATGCTCCCACCACCATAGAACCTGTTTGTCGTTTTACAAAGACATGTGGGCATAAAATAATGGCATTCACTGCTTTATTCACATGGACTTGATTATTGAAAATTTTCAAAAAAGTGAACATGACTTTAAAAAATACAAATCATGGTTCTTAATTTTGTCCTTATAACATTTTTTTGGTCTTTAGAGTTTATATATGTATTATGATTAATAAGATACTTAAATTAGAAAAATAAAACATTTTTTTACGGAGCATTTTGAATTTAAAACTGAGATATAAAGTTGGCGTTGTTAGATAGAAGAACCTCCAATGTGCGATGGTAAAAAAGGATCTGGCTTGCATCCACTGCAAGCTAAGGTCTGCTGCATTCGCTGCTATAGAACTGTGTCATTTTGACGTAAAAACTATGCAACTTTGGCTTCTTCTTTTTTTAATAAATATTTTAGGATACTGACTCATACTAAAAAAATATTTCAGGATACTGACCGGTGCTAAAACATACTTCATGATCTTAAAAAAATATTTTAGGATCTTGAAAAAAATATCCTAGAGTATATATTTAGTACTAGTCAATATCTGAAATATTTTTTTAAGTTCCTAAAATATCTTAAAATATTTTTTTAGTGTCGATCGATATCTTGAAGTATCATTTTAGTACTAGTCAGCATCTTGAAATATTTTTATAAGATCGTAAAATAATTTTTCAAGATAGTATTTTTTTAGTACCAATCATTATCCTAAAATTATTTCAGGGTACTGACTAGTACTAAAAATATATCGTATGATATTTTTTAAGATCCTAAAATATCCTTTCAAGATCACGAAGTATTTTTCAGCATCGTAGTACGAGTCAATATCCCGAAATATTTATTTAAAAAAAGGCCAAAGCTGCAGTTTTTGCGTCAAAACGACACAATTCTATTACCGCGGACACAACGGACCTAAGCTAGCAGTGGATGCAAGCTAGACCCGGTAAAAAAGGTATCACATTCTCCAATAGCCAATAGTGAGATAATATCTTTGGATATTTAAAATTCAGTATTCATACATCTGATCTTTTCAAAGAGTTCATTATTTTTTATCAATCTTTGTAAGAATCTCAAAGTATTGGGACTTTGGGATTGAAACATTTGATTACAACTTGTAAGGGGGAGTAAGTTCTAGTGAGAGAATTACTCCGTGAGTTACAGAGTGTGTAATCATTTGAGATAGTGAAATCATGGAGAGTCTAGGGACTGGACGTAGGTCAAGGATTTGGACCGAACCAGTATAAATTCTTTGTGTTCAATCTCTCACTTCCATACTCTGTTCATCCCTATTTTGCAATCGACTAACAGACCATTTTCGTCAAGAAAATTTTATATCCCCAATTCACCCCGCTCTTGGTGATATTCCGTCTTTCATCTTCTGTCACAATAGAATGCACTCTCGTTGGAGGAGGCGCACCGTATAACGATCTATGGAAGGCACGAGCATCGAGAGTAAGAGTACCCCTACGAGCGATTCTCTTGTATCTAACCATGGTTTGAACAGTTGGGGCAAAGAGCCACGTAGTGTGGAGTTACGAGGTAGTGAGAAGTTAATAAGGATAGAGAGGCATGAGGAGTTAATAAAGACAGTAGGAGAGATACACAATTGATACATGAGAATCTACTTTAAGAGCGGATTTTATAAATATGCGGTCTAAAATTCTATTATTTAATTTTTTTCAATTCAATTGATTTTAAGACCGACCTTTTATAATATATCTGGTCCTAAAAGTCTATTATTTATTTTTTTCAATCAATTCAATTACTTTTAAGACCGACCTTTTATCTTCTATTTGGTCCTAAAATTCATTTATTTTTTTCAATTCAATTTTTTTAAAAGTAAGAATTTTTTCTTAAAAAATATCGGTTTTAAGAACGGATCTTTTACAATATCTAGTATTAAAAGGCCATTCTTTTCAAATTACTCGGAGATAGCAGAGTCGTATCGTTACACTCTATTCAAATGAATGATTCATAGTCTCTTCGGCTTCTAGATAAACTTCCCAACTACGCGTCTCCTCACATTCTGATCAACTATGCATCTCCTCATTAAAGTTTCTGGCGTTTCACATTGTTCAGGATGGGTTCTCTATTAAACCCGTTGTTACTTTACTTTCTTTACATTCTTCTCCAAAACTTCTACAACCTCCACCGTAATGGCTGCTCCACCACCACGAAGTCCTCCTTTTCCTCTTAATCCTCTTCCTCCTCCGTACCCTCCTCTGTTACCTCTGAACCTGACCTTTTACCAGATTATACAGCACCTCCTCGCCCGTGTCGATCATATAGACCAATGATTGGGCCAGCTGTTTCAGGTCTATCACGTCGTCAACAACAAGCTGAATGCGGTACTGACGCCCAGGACGTTGAGTACCATCCTGAAGATGACAATGTTGTTAGTTCTCTATGTGTTTTGATGATAACTGACAATTGTAAGCATATGTTAAAGTTTGTCTTTGGTAAGTTGAAAAACTTCTTGTCAAAGGAAAACTTCGAGTTTTGATTTCAAAACTCAAGTTTTGACTTTGGAGAGAGTTGCTCATTTTCAATGAACAAAGCAAAACTCCAGTTTTCACAAGAAAACTTGAATTTTGGCCTTACAGAGAGCACTCAGTTTTTTACCTAAAGACAAACTCGAGTTTTGAATTAGAAACTCGAGTTTTGCATTACAGAGAGACTTCTCATTGTTTTCTAATGAAGACAAAACTCGAGTCTTGATTTGGAAACTCAAGTTTTGGCCAAACAGAGAGTCTCTAACATTTTGAACGTGTGCAAACTCGGTTTCGACTCAAAACTCCGGATTTCACTTTGCCATGAGTTTTTCTAAGTTTTCTCAAAGTTATGAGAAAACTCGAGTTTTGATTTTGAAAACTCAATTTTTCCCTTGGCAGAGTTTTCAAGTTTTCACTCAACTTTGAAAACTCGAGTCTTCATAGAAAACTCAAGTTTTGACTTGGCTCGAGATCTCTCAATGTTTTCATACTTAAATGAAAACTCGAGTTTTGTTTTAGAAACTCGAGTTTTGGCCAACCCGAAAGCATTACTACACCTTTTCAATGATTTGAAAACTCGAGTTTGGATGAACACTCCGGTTTGATGTTTTTGGACTAAAATTCACATTTCATGTTAAAAGTTGAAAACTCGAGTTTGGTTTTGGAAAATCGAGTTTTGAGTTTCATTCAAAAATGTGTTTCAAAGCTCAAATCACGACTTTCCTCTCTAGAAGGAGGAAACTTGAGTTTGGATATGGAAACTTGAGTTTTGCTTAAGTGCCCAGTTGAAAACCTAAGTTTAGGAGAACAAACTCGAGTTTGCATCGTAGGTTTTGAAATTCAAATCTAACAAATTTGTAAAACCTTCTTGTTTGATCTTAATACTTCCTATCATTATTCATTAATATTCTTAGCTATGTTTAACCACTTTGTTACTGAGTTTCAGATGATTTAAAGGATATTAAATGAAAGTTTGAGCAAAAGCAAAAAGTGATGTCAGCGCATTAAATGCAAAGTTCAGAAAAATTGCATACTTTTCGGTAATCCTTCTGCACACGCTTGCAAAGGATTAATGTCTGCTTTCCACGTCCGGTAGGCGCTATTCCAACGGATTAATATTCAAGAAGTCAACTTTGAACTTCTGTACAACTGGATTAAGTAAAAAATAGAGAGAGAAGAAGACCAAAGCTTAACCTAATCTTTGTCTAATGAAGGCAACGGTTACATTGAAGATTACAACGGTCATTTAATGCTCTCTTAGTATAAATAGAGCATTCAATTCCTCTTAACAACTAATCTGGGCTGGAAAACGAAAATCATCAAAGCTATCAACTACTCTTTAAGTTTTCTTGAGCAAAGTATCTGTTGATACATTTTGTACTTCAGTGTTCATATTTATTCACTCTTAGAAAGAGTTCATTTATTGTAAATCAGTCATTGTAAGAATCTCAAGTCAGGGGACTTGGAGATTGGGTTCATTGATTGCAACTTGTAAGGGGGAGTAAGATCTAGTGAGAGAATTACTCTTGAGTACATAGTGTGTAATCAATTGTGATAGTGAAAAACCCAGAGAGTTTGGGGAATGTACATAGGTCAAGAGGTTGGACCAAACTAGTATAAATTCTTGTGTCTTGCTCTTCTACTCTACTCTTTGTTCATCTCTGTTTTTATTGCACAAAATAGAGCATTTCGAAAATTTTTATAATCCCCAATTCACCCCCTCTTGGTGATTAAGCTCCACTTTCATTTGGTATCAGAGCAAGGTCTTCTCTAAAGAGCTTAACATCTCGAGAAGGATCACTATGGAAGGTATTCTGCCTAATGGAGCTTCGATCAACCGACCATCGGGATTCAATGGAGAGCACTACTCCTTCTGGAAACCAAAGATTAAAGTCTTTGTAATGGCTACAGAATATGGTCTCTGAAGAGTGTTCGAGAGAGGAGACTACAATCCAACTGTCCTCGAGAATGGTCTCAGAATTCCAAAGCATGAAGAAGACTATGATGAGAATGACAGAAGAAACATCACACTAAATAGTAAAGTCATCCTCTTGCTGCAAAGTGCTCTGAGTCAACAAGAGTAATTTCGTGTGTGCAACCTATCTTCTGCTAAAGCTATGTGGGATGCACTGGAAATAGCTCATGAAGGAACTATTGGTGTCAAATAGAATAGAGTTAATACTCTCATGACTGAAAATGATCTTCTTCACATGAAACCTGGTGAAACCATTAGCGAATTCCAGTTGAGGTTCACCCATATGATCAATCAGCTTGCTCATTGAGCAAAGAATATGAGCAACCTGTCCAAGTAAGGAAAATTCTCAATATCCTCAACAAGGAATGGGAAGCCAAGGTCACTGCTATTGAAGAAGCTCATGGAGAATCAATGGCATCTGTAGCAGCCCTCTTTGGCAGCCTTTCTGAATATGAGGCAAAGCTCAAGTTCAAGAAAGGACTTGATGAAGCACATGGGAAGAACAAGGGAATTGATCTCAAAACTGTCAAAGAAGCTAAGGAATCAGATGATGAAGAAGAAGAAGATGATGAAGAGCTAGGCATGATGGTCCAGATATTCAAGAAATTCTACAATAAGGACCAAGGTTACAAGAAATTTCACAAGGGTAGCTCTAGCTATAAAACGAAGAAGCCAATCATCTGCTACGAGTGTGAAACGTCTGGCCACATCAAGTCTGAATGTCCGAATCTGAAGAACAAGGACAAAGAGAAGAAGAAGTTCAATAGATTCAAAAAGAAAGCCTATGTCTCATCCATATGGGGAGATAGTTCATCTGATGAAGATGAAGGTGATGAGGAAGACAAAGCCAATATCTGCTTAATGGCTGAAGAACAAGAGCAATCTGAAAATAACAACGAGGTATATGACTCGCTGCCACCTTATGATGAACTTCTTGCTGAGTATAATCTTGTTCAATCAGAATTTGAAAAGCTTGCTTTGAAAAATATTTTGTTTTTAAAATAAGAATATAACTCTTGAAGTGCAAGTGAAAAATCTTTCTGAAAATGGTGTTTGTGAAGATTGTCTTGATTTAGAGAAAAAGAATTTGCACCTCACAAAGGCACTTGAGAAATTCACTAGAGGCGTTGAAATGCTCAATGTCATTTTGAAAACGACAAAGATTTACAAATGACGGATCGTGATTGGTTACGGACGATCTTGATAAAAAGAAAGGCAAAAAGAAATTTGGAGAAAAATCTTATTTGAATTATTTTAGAAAATCTGTTCATTCTTCAAATCCTTTTGCTCATTGCAATTATTGTAATCGTAAAGGTCATACTAGTTCTTCCCCGTTTTCATAAAAAGGAAAGAAGAAGTAAACCTATAGGGAATTATCAATGGGTGCCTAAGGGATCTTACAAGGTTCCTAAGACACAAACTAACCCCAAAGGACCCAAGAAAAGATGGGTACCTAAGACTTGATCTGTTGTGTCTTGCAGATTTGTCTAAGAGCATCAAAATCCAACAAGTGGTACATTGATAGTGGATGCTCTAGACATATGACGGAGAAACAGTCCAAATTTGCCTCAATCAAGCCCAAGGATGGTGGCAAGGTGACCTTTGGTGGAAATCAATCTGGAAAGATTGCTGGTATTGGTGAAATTGGCAACAATGAAGGACCACAAATCAAAGATGTCTACCTTATGGAAGGACTTTGTCACAATCTCCTTAGTGTAAGCCAAAGCACTGATAAAAGTAACCTAGTTTTCTTTGATTCTGAGGAATGCTTGATTGTGAGTAAGGATATTCTCCCTTTGGAAAATATAAAATCAAAAGCTTTATTTAGAGCCCCTAGAGATGACAATTGTTATACACTTAACCTCTCTAGTAATGGTTCTGTTTCTAAAAAATGTTTTGTTAGTAACTTGGAGGATAGTTGGCTATGGCACAAGCGATTAGCTCATGTCAATATGATTCAACTTGATAGATTACTTAAAAAGGATTTGGTGATTGGTGTTCCTAAACTTCATTTTAAAAATGATATGATTTGTGATGCTTGTCAAAAAGGGAAACAAACCAAATCATCCTTCAAATCTAAAAATTGAGATTTCAACTAATAGACCTCTCCAACTACTTCACATGGATCTAGTTGGACCAGCTAGAGTAAAAAGCCTTGGTGGCAATCTTTATACTTTGGTCATAGTTGATGATTTTTCTAGATTTGCATGGACAATATTTTTATCTTCTAAAGATGAAACATTTGATCAGTTTGTTGTCTTTGCCAAAAAGGTCTAGAATGACAAAGGTTTCTCTATTTCAGGAATTCGAACTGATCATGGAGGAGAATTTGAAAATCATGCATTTGCTAAGTTCTGTGACAACATGGGAATAGACCACAACTTCTCTGCTTCAAGGACTCCTCAGTAAAATGGTGTTACAGAGAGAATGAACCGAGTCCTCACCGAGATGGCAAGAGCTATGCTGAATGAGAACAACACTTCTCAAGTGTTCTGGGCTGATGCAATGAGTACTGTTTGCTACATCTCAAATCGCATACCTCCGGAAGAAGTTGAACAAAACTTCCTATGAGCTGTACAAAGGAAGAAAGCCAAATCTGGCTCATTTACATGTATTTGGATGTAAGTGCTTCATCCAAAACAATGGTAAGGATAACTTGGGTAAGTTTGATCCCAAGGCGGATGAAGGTATATTTTTGGGTTATTCGAATAGAAGTAAGGCTTACAGAGTTTTTAATACTCGTACTCGTATTGTTAAGAGTCAATGCATGTTGTACTCTATGAATCCAAATCGATAAGCCTTTGGATGATGATGAAGAAAATGGTTTCAAAAATCAATTATTTTCGAAAACTACTCCTGATCTATTGAAAATCCTAAAAATGTTTTCGAGGCCGATCCTCAAAATAATCTTGAAAATCCTGATCGAGTCTCGGCCTAGAGCTTGGAAGTTCATTAGGAATCATCCTTTGGACCAAGTAATAGGTGATGTAAATCAAGGAGTAAGAACCAGAAATAGCACTTTGAATGAAGTAACCTTTTCTACATTTATATCTCATATTGAACCCTCTAAGATTGATGAAGCCCTTTCAAACAATGATTGGGTGATAGCAATGCAAGAGGAGTTACATCAATTTGATAGAAATCAAGTTTGGGATTTGGTACCTAGGCCTAAGGATCATCTGGTCATTGGCACTAAATGGGTATTCAAGAACAAACGAGATGAATTAGCAATCATTGTCCGGAATAAGGCAAGATTGGTTGCTAAAGGCTATAATCAAGAAGAAGGAATTGATTATGAGGAAACTTATAATCCAGTGGCAAGATTGGAAGCCATAACAGTTCTTCTAGCCTTTGCTTGTGTTAAAGGATTCAAGCTTTATCAAATGGATGTGAAAAGTGCTTTTCTAAATGGTTTTATTCAGGAGGAAGTTTATGTTGAACAACCTCCTGGTTTTCAAAATGAACATCATCCAGATCATGTGTATCGTCTTAAGAAAGCCCTTTATGGCCTTAAACAAGCTCTTAGAGTTTGGTATGAGCGATTAAGCAAATTCCTTCTTGATCAAGGTTTTATTAGAGGAAAAGCATATACAACTCTCTTCATAAAGCGTAATAAGCTTAGTGAAATTTTAATTGTCTAAATATATGTTGATGATATTATATTTGGTGCTTCTAATGATGCTTTGTGTGAAGAGTTTGCTAAGAATATGCAGGGAGAGTTTGAGATGTCCATGATGGGAGAACTCAACTATTTCCTTGGTCTGCAAATAAAGCAAAAGAAGGATGGAATCTTCATATCTCGAGACCAAGTATCTCAATGATCTGGCGAAGAAGTTTGGGATGGATCAATGCAATGGAGCCGACACTCCAATGAGTTCAACCGCTTCATTGGATCTTGATGAAAAGGGCAAGGACTTCAACATTACTAGATATAAAGGAATGATTGGATCATTGCTCTATCTGACTGCAAATCGTCCTGACATCCAATTTAGTGTGGGGATGTGTGCAAGGTTCCAGTCTGCTCCCAAGGAATCCTATGCTGAGCATGTGAAGAGAATCTTTAGATACCTTGCTGACACGAAGACTCTTGGATTGTGGTTTCCCAAAGGTCAACCTGAACATTTGGTGGCATATTCAGATTCAGACCATGTTGGGTATAAAACGATAGAAAGAGCACAAGTGGCCAATGTCAATTCCTTGGTGGTTCACTTGTGTCCTGGTTCGAAGAAGCAAACCGGTGTGGCCGTGTCTTCTCTTTTGAAGCTGAATATGTAGCCGCCTCAAGTTCTTGTGCTCAAGCTTTATGGTTCAAGCAGAAATTATCAGACTTGGGATTCAACCTGAAGGAGATCCCAATATTGTGTGACAACACAAGCACAATAAGCTTGGCAAAGAATCCAGTTCAACATACTCGGACCAAGCATATTGATGTAAGGCATCATTTCATAAGAGATCATATTCAGAAGAAGGATGTCAAAGTCATGTTCACCCAACTCATCTTCAACTTGCTGACATCTGAAGGTGGAATATCACCTAGAGGGGGTGAATAGGTGATTATGAAAATTCTTTCGCTAATTGCTCAAGAACACTTAAAACGAGAGATAGAGAGAAGAGCAATGAACACAAGAGGTTATCTTGGTTCGGTCCAATTCTAGACCTACGTCCGGTCCTCGAAACACTCGGGATTTCACTATCTCAATCCTTGATTACACACTCTGTAACTCTCAAGTAATCCTCTCACTAGGACTTACCCTCTTTACAAGTTGTAACCAAATAACTCAGACACAATTACACACTCTGTAAACGAAGGATGATCCTTTTACTCTCGGACTCACTCCCCCTTACAAGTTGTAATTGTACACCCACACTCAAGATACCTCTATCTTGAGATTTGAATGAATTGTAATACAAATGATAAGACTCTCTCACGAGTTGATAAATGATAAACACTGAAGCTCAATGATATCCTAAGATATATACGAATAGAGATTGAACACTTTTGTATTCTTTGTCTCGTGTATGTCTTGGTTCTTGTAGATGAACTCTCTTCTTCATGAATTTATAATAGTTGGAGAAATAGCCATTGGTAGGATTTGAATTCGTCCGTTTGATTTTGACCGTTGGTAGCATTTAACCATTCACGCTAATCTCGCCTTAATTGGATTCAATCCGTTGTCTCTGTTCGAAACTATTGCTGACCGTTGCTAAATCATCTGAAAATCACTCAACATTATGATTAATAATATCACAATAAATGTTGAATAATGTTTAGAAGTAGTATAAGTTCATTTGGAATTCATCTGGATGTTCTTGATGAGAAGCCAAGATTTCGGACACGGTGAGTTTCAAAAACCACGAGGCTAACTCGAGTTGATCTTTGCTTGACTCGAGTTGCTTGATTCCTTGATTGCTTAATGACTCGAGTTGCATTAAATGTGACTCGAGTTGCACCTTGTCTCCAAGCTTCGGATACTCTGTGCGGATGGTGACTCGAGGTACCAATGCCTTGACTCGAGTTATCGCATCATTAAATTCAAAGTGTACATTAGAAAATGTCATCTGACTCGAGGTGAGGAAGGCTTAGACTCAAGGCGAAGGAAAAACTCGAGGCACATACTCTGACTCGAGGTAAAAGCTTCTCTCCATTGTTCAAACTCTCTATTTGCTCCAAAAACTCGAGGTAGACTCTTTAACTCGAGGTAAGAAGTGTTCTCTAAAGTGAGATATAGAAGAAACCCGAGGCTATGCTGAATTCTTTCCAGAAATTCATGTGTCAACTTTAGAGGGCCATATCTCCCTGGTCTTACCTCTGTTTTGGTCCATTGAAGTCTTGTTAGAAATATCTATGTGTCAGATTTCCAATGGCACCGATTTTATCTCAATTAGATTTGTCGTTTGTGAGATACACTTAAAACATTGACACTTGGTTCTGACTGTGATGGTGATGTTTATGGCAACTTGTAAAATTCATATCTCCTTGATATGAACTCATTTTGGCTTCCATTATATATCAAAATGACTTTTTGGATGTCTAGTTTCATATTCCACTGGTTTCGTGTCAATCCAATTCTTGGTTTGAGAGATATAATCAAATTACCAAAGGTCGCCAGAAGCTGAACGTGGAACAGAGTGCACCAGAGTTGTTGTAAGTGGCTGAAACTCGAGGTACATGAATCCTGCCTCGAGGTAATCATCCCGAGAAAGCCAAAACTCGAGGTAAACAAGTCCCGACTCGAGGTAAACATCCCGAGACCAAAAACTCGAGGTAAACAGGTCCTGACTCGAGGTAAAACATGTCTGGGAGCGAAAATCACTTGGAAATCATCCTGACTCGAGGTGGGGATGTTCTTGACTCGAGGTAATCATCCCAGATGCCCAAAAACACTGTAGCAAGTCATTAACTCGAGGTAGTTAGTCCATAACTCGAGTTACTTAGTCTTGAAGCTCGTTTTTACTCATTTTAACCCCGAATTGAGTCGTTCCAACTTCCATATCATCGTAGGGACTTCTAGAATCAATCGAGAAACTTGTATAATGATTTTCTCATTCCATTGAGAAAGTTCTTCTTTCTTCAATCTCCTTTTTTGAATAATTTTCATTATTAAACTCCACATCTACATTAAATATAAGAATTAGACAAAGTAAAACATGAATGTAGTATTCAAGCTTTTTGCTCTGGATAATGACATCTATATAAGACATCGTCAAAACTAATCATAACGAACAACATCTTCACCAAACCATTAGCTAAGGAGAAATTCAATTTCATAAGAAGAGAATTGGGAATGGTAAATCCCAATGAATTGTAAGTGTTTCTTACACAACGTTAGTTATGGTTTTGATGATTATTAGTTACTGACTTAAGCATCAGAGTATCTAGTTATGTTTTATGCGGGATGCTTGAACTTTCGATGTTTTTCTGTCAAGGAGAGCAAACTCGAGTTTTGGCAACAAAACTCGAGTTTTGTCAAGGACCATCGGGGTCGGAGAGCAACCTTGATTTTTGAAGAAGTTGAAAACTCGAGTTTGTAAGTTGAAAACTTGAGTTTCCACCAGACAGAGAGCAACCAAGTTTTGAAGAATGGTGAAAACTCGAGTTTGGTAAGTGGAAACTCGGGTTTTGGTCGTGAAAGTTTAAAGGTTCACCTTACACCTTTGAGGTCCAGGTTGGTAACATTCATCAAAACTCGAGTTTTGTATGTAAAACTTGAGTTTTAGTCGTGTCTATTTATATGGGTCACTATTCAAGTTCTTCAAAACTCGCTTCAAAACTCAAGTTTTCCCTAAGCCACTTTCTCTCATCTCTCTGATTCTCTGTACTCGACCAAATCCCTCTCTCAAACCCCAGAGATGGCCTCCAATCGTCCTCCAAAGCCAACCCACGAAGGAACAAACCCTAAATCCAAACCCTCGTTTGCGAATACTCCTCTCGAACGACTGTGAGGATAAAAACGAATCCTAATTGCTTTCACCACGGAGTGGATCGATCGATCAGAGGTTTTAGCCAAAATATTCCCTCTTCATCTCCTAAATCGAAGGACTCGCCTCAATCGAAGAGTAAAAAGGGTGCTTCTGCCTCTTCGCCGCAAACGAAATGGGTTCCATCAATGAACCCTCGAGATTCACTCCATGAAACGACATGAGCTGAACCGGTTGAGGGTAAAGGGAAGAAAAAGGTGGGCCGAGTCCTCTAAACCTCCCAAAGCTAAGAAGTCGAAAGTCCCGTCTCTTTTAAAAAGGGACAAAGCTCTGCGGCCACTTCGCCGACAAGGACCTTTCAGTCTAGCCCAATGCTATCACTGAGATCTACAACCATAGCTCTGCTCCAAAAGGATTTTCATCTGTTGCCACCACTATGGCAAACGAGGTTGCTGACAGGTTCACAGAACTCTTTCTTAACAAAGCCTTATATCCTTCTGTCTCAATAGATTTAGCCAAACTTAAAGATGAACATAGTCTAGATCTCTCACCTTGGCCGAAAGACTATGAGTCTTTCATTTCTATTTTATCTTCCTACACCCCAAACATTGTCAAGGTCTTTTATTTCAACATGGTGTCTGACAATATTCTGGATTCTGAGAATAATTTGGTTGAGGAACGAGTCACCACAACTGTCAAGGGTGTTAATTTCACTCTATCTGCCTCCATAATTAATACCATTCTAAAAATTGCTGATCCATCTCCTGTCCCTACTGTCAAATTCAGTAACCAACAGATATTTGAGGCTCTTAAACCTAATACTCCTTTTCCTGAGGATCAAATTCATACTCTTACCTTCAAGCCTGTGTTTATGACACCAATGAACAGAATACTTTGGTATATCTATTCTAGGAATTTCATGCAGAAAGGGGGTAACTTCACCCACTTCACACAGAAAGATTACTCTCTATTCACTGTCCTTGTCAAGAAAATTCCTATCAACCTTGGACACAGGATCCTTCAGGAAATGCTGAGGTTCAAATTTGCCTCACGCAGACCTTCTCAAATCCCTTATCCATCACCGGTCTCTGTGATTCTGTTTTATCACAAGATTTGGTACCTTGGGTTTCCTGATTCTATCAAGACTCCTCCAGCCTTTGGCAAATCACAGTTAAACTATATGAAGCTCAATCTCGAGGAAGAAGGGTCTAGTCAGTCTCAAGCTCCTAATAGATCACAGACAAGAGCTACTCAGTCATGAGCTCAAGAGGCTCAATCTGCTCCTGCCCAGTCTTCACTGCCAGCTGACTTTGCATCCAGAGTGAAGGAGATTGTCGATGCTACTCTGGCTGCTATGACTATCAGAATCGAATTTGAAATGGGAAAGCTAGTAGCTGAACTTACCAGAGCAAATGATGCAATGATTAAATCTCAGGACCATCTGAAAGAGCAAGTAGAAGGCATATCCGGACAGCACAATGAGTTGAAGGAGAAGCTTACTAGCACATAAAGTGAACTATCTGATCAATTGCTCGATCTTGATGCCAAGTTCTCCACTCAACTGGTCTCTCATGTGAGCCTCAGTGACAAAGTAGACAAGATTATGAAGCACTTCAATCTTGGCTCCTCTGCTGCTCCTAGCTCTTCGGTTCCCAAGCCTGATCCTGAGTCTTCAACTTCACCTTCCTTCACCTTCATAAGCCCCTAAATTCCCACCTCATCTCCTGAGCCATCTACTCCCATTTCCCCTCTCCAATTCTTACTTCCACACCTGCCACAGTGGTTTTGCCATTTACATCTCCCCTTACTCCCTCTACTGAGGTTCTTCACCCCTCTCACACTCCCTCTACTGAGATCCTCCATCATGATTCCCCTCCTGCTACTCCACTCATTAAGCCTATCCATGAATCCTCTGTCTCAGCTCCTCCCCAATTTGAAGATGACAAAGGGGGAGATAAATACATTTAGCTAGAATTTGAGTTTGGAGAGTTTTGAACAGTGTGTGTAGTACTTAGTGGCAGTGGCATGTTTTAGCTCTTAGTAGCATCTGTCATTTGTTTGTGCATTCTGAATTCTTGTAACCTTTTGCACTTTATGAATTGAATTATACACTTGTTTTAAAAATTCTATTGCCTATCTCTGATCTGCCCATATGTTATGTTTATCAAAATGTGCAAAATCAATTTAGCATTGAGCAAAGAATTTCAAAATGTCACTTCTGTCAGATTTTTGAAATTCAAATGACTTTGATTTGAAAAACTCCATTTCAAAATGCAAAACTATCTCAAATCTTTGAAATTTTGGTTTATAAGTGTTGTCATCGTCAAAAAGGGGGAGAATGTTAGTTCTCTATGTGTTTTAATGATAACTGACCATTGTAAACACATGTTGAAGTTTGTCTTTGGTAAGTTGAAAAACTTACTGTCAAAGGCAAACTCGAGTTTTGATTTCAAAACTTGAGTTTTGACTTTGACAGAGAGTTGCTCATTTTCAATGAACAAAGCAAAACTCCAGTTTTCACAAGAAAACTCGAGTTTTGGCCTTACGAGAGAGCACTCAGTTTTTTACCTAAAGACAAGCTTGAGTTTTGAGTTAGAAACTCGAGTTTTGCATTACACGAGACTTCTCATTGTTTTCTAATGAAGACAAAACTCGAGTCTTGATTTGGAAACTCAAGTTTTGGCCAAACAGAGAGTCTCTAACATTTTGAACGTGTGCAAACTCGGTTTCGACTCAAAACTCCGGGATTTCACTTTGCCATGAGTTTTTCTAAGTTTTCTCAAAGTTATGAGAAAACTCGAGTTTTGATTTTGAAAACTCGAGTTTTCCCTTGCGAAGAGTTTTCAAGTTTGCACTCGGCTTTCAAAACTCGAGTCTTCATAGAAAACTCAAGTTTTGACTTGGCTCAGATCTCTCAATGTTTTCATACTTAAATGAAAACTCGAGTTTTGTTTTAGAAACTCGAGTTTTGGCCAACCCGAGAGCATTGCACCTTTTCAATGATTTGAAAACTCGAGTCTTGGATAAAAACTCCAGTTTTGATGTTTTTTGACTAAAATTCACATTTCATGTTAAAAGTCGAAAACTCGAGTTTTGAGTTTCATTCAAAAATGTGTTTCAAAGCTCAAATCACGACTTTCTTCTCTCGGAAGGAGGAAACTCGAGTTTGGATATGGAAACTCGAGTTTTGCTTAAGTGCACAGATTGAAAACTCAAGTTTAGCGAGAACAAACTTGAGTTTGCATCGCAGTTCGAAATTCAAATATGACGAATTTGTAAAACTTTCTTGTTTGATCTTAATACTTCCTATCATCATTCATTAATATTCTTAGCTATGTTTAACCACTTTGTTAGTGAGTTTCAGATGATTTAAAGGATATTAAATGAAGGTTTGAGCAAAAGCAAAAAGTGATGTCGGCGCATTAAATGCAAAGTTCAAAACTTGCATACTTTTGGGTAATCCTTCGCACATGCTTGCAAAGGATTAATGTCTTCTTTCCACATCCAAAAGTAGTTGTTATTCCAACAGATTAATATTCAAGAAGTCAACTCGAACTACGTACAACTAGATTAAGTAAAAAATAGAGAGAGAAGAAGACCAAAGCTTAATCTAATCTTTGTCTAATGAAGGCAATGGTTATATTGAAGATTACAATGGTCATTTAATGCTCTCTTAGTATAAATAGAGCAGCATTCAATTCCTCTCAACAACTAATCTGCTGGAAAATGAAATCATCAAAGCTATCAACTACTCTTTAAGTTTTCTTGAGCAAAGTATCTGTTGATACATTTTGTACTTCAGTGTTCATATTTATTCACTCTTAGAGAGAGTTCAATTATTGTAAATCATTCATTGTAAGAATCTCAAGTCAGGGGACTTGGAGATTGGGTTCATTGATTGCAACTTGTAAGGGGGAGTAATTTCTAGTGAGAGAATTACTCTTGAGTACGAGTGTGTAATCAATTGTGATAGTGAAAAACCCGAGAGTGCGGGACTTGGACGTAGGTCAAGAGGTTGGACCGAACCAGTATAAATTCTTGTGTCTTGCTCTTCTACTCTACTCTATGTTCATCTCTGTTTTTTTTTTACTCAAAACAGAGCATTTCGAAAAATTTTATAATCCCAAATTCACCCCCTCTTGGTGATTAAGCTCCATTTTCAGACGTCTCTGACCTCTCCGATGACTCCCTCCCCTCCAACAACGATGGGGAGGAGTAGATGTTTTTATTTTATTTTTCCTATACTGCTGTTGCCCCTCACGGGGCAGCATTAAAAAAATATAATAAATAAATTTTTGGTTTCCATATTCGATCGCCTTGTCCTTTTCATTATCGTCTTTCTTTTTCCGACAAAAAGGAAACAAACAAAACATTGTCCTCATGTAAATCAACATTAAAAATTCACAGAATACAGTTAAGAACATACAAAAACAAAAAAGATCGTTACCTTATTCGAATAAAAACAAACAAAGTGACTATTCTTCTCAAGGTTGGACCATCATTGTGGTCGGTTTTACCTCGCCCCGATTGAATATTTCCGTGTCCTTTTCATTATCTTCCTTCTTTTCGACAAAAAGAAAAGAGACAAAGAAAAGGGAAACCGATAATGATGCTCAACATCGGGAGAGGTAAAATCGACGACAACGAAGGACCTAGCTTGAGCAGAATGCCAGAATCTCGTTTGTCTTGAATCCTAATGATTTGTCTGAAAAGCAAGTCAACGTTTCTATTTAAAGGATGACTATTAAGACCAGAGATTTAACAAACACACGGTCCTAAAGGTTAAGCCATATTTTCAAAATAAACGAAGATTAAAAATGACTCTTAGGAGCGGCTAATAAACAAGTATACGGTCCTAAAAGTCTGACTTGTAAGATCAGTCATTTAACAAACATACGGTCCTAAAAGTCTAGACATATTTTTTTAGAATTAAACGTAGACTTTTAGGACCGGACGTAGAATAAATATGCGGTCCTAAAAGTCACGCCATATTTTTAAAATAAACGAACACTCTTAAGATCGGACTTTAAACAAACATACGGTCCTAAAAGTCTAGACATATTTTTTAGAATTAAACGTAGACTTTTAGGACTGGACGTAGAATAAATATGCGGTCCTAAAAGTCACACCATATTTTTAAAATAAACGAACACTTTTAAGACCGAACTTTAAACAAACATACGGTCCTAAAAGTCTAGGCATATTTTTAGAAGACTTTTAGGACCGGCTCGAATAAATATGCGTCTTAAAAGTCTAGCCATATTTTTTAGAATTAAATGAAGACTTGTAGGACCGGATGTTTAATAAATATGTGGTCCTAAATGTCTCGCCATATTTTTAAAATAAACGAATACTTTTAAGACCGGACTTTCAACAAATATACGGTCCTAAAAGTCTAGCCAAATTTTTTAGAATTAAACGAGGACTTTTAGGACTGGATCTTTAAAAAATATGCGGTCCTACAAGTCGCGAATACTTTTCAGAGTCTCTTATTACTCATTTACAACATCCCGTACCTCAAATTTCAAGCACTAAATAGCTAGAATGAATGAATGAATTCTTCGAAAAAATAAACAAATTCATTATTGAATTATACATTGCGTATGTATATTTGCAAATGAATGAATTGTTCAAAAAATAAACAAATTTACATAAGATTATTGTTGCTACAATATATATTTACAAATGAATTTAGGACATTAATTATTGTCCCGACTTTAAGGTCGGAGTCGTATAGATATTCACAAAACACATTGCATATGCGCTTCACTTCATCATCGAAAGGGATCGGGAGAAAGTGGAGCCTAAATACCCAAGAGGGGGTGAATTGGGTATTCTTAAAATTTTAAGAACTAGGTCTTGTTTTGGACAAGTGAAAACAGAGTATATCGAGGAGAAGGGTAAGGAAAGCTTGCACAAGAGAAATTATCCTGGTTCGGTCTTATCCTTGACCTACATCCAAATTCCTCAAAGCCACACTTGGGATTTTCAATCCACTAAAACTCAACAATTGATTACAAACTCGACCTACTCGTAGTAGTTCTCTCACTAGAACTCACTCCCCCTTACAAGTTGCAATCAATACACCCAACCACCAAGTCCCCTGACTTGTGGTTATCTCAATCAATGAATGATTTACAAAAATAACTCTCTTACGAGCGATAAGATGAACACTCAAGTACAAGTATCAAATTGATACAATACGTAAGAAGCTGAACACAATAAATGATACTTAATAAATTTTCGCTCTCGTAGGTGTATCATCTTGAGAAGAAGTTAATGCACTCTATTTATAGGTAGAGAACATTAAATGACCGTTGCTTGATGAATCCAACCGTTGTAGGTGATTAGCTTAAGGTCTCGGTCATCTTCTCTCTAAACTTCGCTAATCCAGGTGTTAATTTGATCTGGTGTGATTCTCTCGAGAATTTGCCCGTTGGAGATTACTTTGCTTGTTGTAGTAAGCATTCTTTAACGTTCGTAAGGCGTGCTCGATGAATTAGCCGAAAGTAGGTAGATTTGCGAGAGGTGCATTAAATGCACTGAACACTTTTTGCTTTATGGCTTTGACCTTCAATAATCTTCATCTGATCTTAATGAAATTCACTCAACAAACTTGTTAAACATAGCTAGGAATATGATTGAATGAATTATGGAAGCAATAAGATCAAACAACAATGATTTGCAAATTCGTATAATTCAAAAATCAGTTTTTTACCGTTGTATACCGGAGTATGTTCATGCTTACTCGAGTATGGCACCGTATACAAGTGTCCATACCGCAAGATCCAATGGGATACTCGAGTATGCACCTTTCGAGGCAAACCAACGTGTCTTGTGTTTGAAAGACAAAACCTATACTCGAGTATGCACTCCTTTACCGCAGTATTGACTTTAGCTTGAAAAATCCTTTTGCTCTCGTAAGTCCAATACTCGAAGTTTGGCTACCCATACCGCAGTATATTGACTTAGTTTGAAAAATCCTTTTGCTCTCTCGGAAGTTCAATACTCAAGTTTGGCTACCCATACCGCAAGTATTGACTTAGTTTGAAAAATCCTTTTGCTCTCTCGGAAGTCCAATACTCGAGTTTGGCTACCCATACTCGCAAAGATTTGACTTAGTTTGAAAAATCCTTTTTGCTCTCGAAGTCCAATACTCGAGTTTGGCTACCCATACTCGCAGTATTGACTTAGTTTGAAAAATCTTTTTGCTCTTCTCGAAGTTCAATACTCGAGTTTGGCTACCCATACCGCATTGACTTAGTTTGAAAAATCCTTTGCTTGAAGTTTAAACCCATACTGAGTATTGACTTAGTTTGAAAAATTTTGCTTCTCGAAGTCCAATACTCGAGTATGGCTACCCATACCGCGGTATTGACTTAGTTTGAAAAACTTGGTTGCTCTCGGAAGTCCAATACTCGAGTATGGCTACCCATACCTTATTGACTTAGTTTGAAAAACTTGGTTGCTCTCTGGAAGTCCAATACTTGAGTATGGCTACGCATACTGCAGTATTGACTTAGTTTGAAAAACTTGGTTGCTTTCTGGAAGGCCTTTACTCGAGTAAGCAAACCTATACTCGAGTTTCCAACTATCAGAATGTTTTTAACTGACTTTGCAAACTTCAAAACATGTTTTACATTTGTTGTTAATCATCAAAACATATTGAGAACTAACATTCTCCCCTTTTTGATGATGACAACACTTGTAAACTACTTTTGCAAAGAATTTGAAAGATGTAATTTGTTTTGAAATGAAGTTTTCAAAGTTCAAAGTTGAGTTATCAGAAAATCATCCAATTTTGCATTTCAACACTTAAAGTTCAGAGAATGGCAGCGAAGTGGAATTCAAAAGTGTAAACAAGCTGAACTATATTCATTTAAGCATTCTTCATATAATCAAGAACGATATCAGAAAGGATAGACACTCTGATAACTACGATATCACTCGATAATCAAAACAAGTTCGAAACATCAAAAAGATAGCTACACAATGAAGTACAAATGACAAAATCAAACTACCTAGGACAACAAACTACCTAAAACCAATAAAACCCTATACATCTACATCTTTCTCTCCTTCTCCCCTTTGTCATCATCATACTCCGGGTCGAGGACAAAGATGGGAGGGGTGTAGATCACCATGGCCAAAGGGTTTGGATCAAAAGGTATGGAAAATGGAGAAGGTGAAGGGAGAATCTCCGTGGATGGAGTAGGTGGAGATGGAGGTTGGGTCGTAGAATCTCTCGTGGAAGGAGTGATAGGAGAAGATGGAATCACAGGGGTAGGAGTGGAAGTGGAGGCTGGGATGAAGTGGTGTGAGGTGGACTGGGAAAGGAGAAGGTAGGTGAGGAAGGTGGGGAAAAGTGAGTCTCTCGGTGGCCGGGTCTCGGGCCGGGTATGGATGGATGGCTGGACCTTCGAACAAGAGAGGATGAGGATGGACCGGTCGTGAACCCAAATGTGGATGATGAAGAAGCACCAACACCAAAATGGTCGATCGACGATCAATCTTATCCCGGCTTCGATGCAAGCTCATATGTCATGGATAGCCGGAGTCTAGATCAATGCCCCGATCAAAAATCTCGCTCGCTTCTTGTCGCTGGGCATCCTTCAAATTGCCCAAGTCATCCTTCACATCCAGGAGACCCATCTTGAACTCGCGCGTAGCATGTCCAACTCAGCCTTCATGATCGGGCCTGGGATGAAAGGGCAAAGATCGATCATCTCTCTCATCCTTTCTTCGAATCCCAATGATGGAGGAGGATGCGACCGAGCCTCGTGCGCATATGACCGTGATGCACGGGCTTGTGACCTCGGAGGAGCCCTCGACCGGCCCGATCCTTCCGGCCGAATGAAATCTTCATGAAGTTCAATTGTGTCTTGCCGAAGGATGGGATGAACTTCATCTGCTCAGTGGTCCCACATACCATATTTTGTGATAGAACATAATAAGGGACGCCAAAGAGGCAAATGGCATATATGATCCCTTTCGGATGAAAACTTGAAAGAGCTGATTTCCTTGAAGAGCCACTGCCCAATGTTGAGGGGATGCTGCTTGATGAATGCCGTGAAGAATCTGTAATCCTTCTGTGTAAAGTGAGTATAGCTCCCTCCTTTCTGCACAAAATTGCGAGTGTAGATATACCAAATTACTCGGTGCAGGGGATGGCATGTCTCGGGGCTTGAAAGACAGATGAGCACTCGATCATCCGGACGTCCTGAATAAGCATTAGAGTCCTATACACCTCATCATTGGTGTATTTTGGTGTGGACGCCGCTAGAGGATGAGTAATCTTGAGGATCTTGTTGATGATGGCGGCAGACAAAGTGAATTGGACCCCCGACACATGTGGTGATCCTCTCCTCAATCGCACTTCCTTCTGAGTCCAAGATGTGATTGGTCGCCATGTTGAAGTAGAACATCTTGACCAACTCCGGGTAGTAAGCGGCCTCGATGGAGACGAATGACTGATAGGGCCCGAACCATGGTGAGAGATCCACATTGCACTCGATGAATTTGTTCCAGTCAATCCGAACAACCGCGCAAAGCCACGAGTCGAATACGGTCCTTGAACTTGGCATTGAGACCGGGAGGAAGTGGAACCCAGGCGACTTTGAATCCCGTAGGTGCAGACTTGTGAAGTCTAATCTCCTCCACTGCATTGTCGATGAATGGTGAGACTTCTTCGTGCTCATCCTCTTCAGTCTCAGAGTCTGACATGGAGCCGGTAACCTCTACAGAGAGAGAGCCGAGCGCGTGGGTGGATCTCTTGGTCCTTGTTTTTCTCGTGAACAACGGTCCTCTTCCCCTTTGCCTTGCTTTGCTCGGCCATCTTCTTCTTCTTTGTGGCCGATGAAGGTACCGGGTCCTTTGACGACGAATCCCTCTTCTTGGGGTTCGAAGGTGGCTTATCTGCAATCGTAACACCAACTCCAGGGATTCTTGTATCAATCCCTGTTTGTAACTTCTTGGGAATCGACTTCATTCTTGGTGCTCTGGGAATTTGAGAAGAAACCGGTTGATCGGACTGAGATTGATCTTTCGACATCCTGAGGTTAGGGTTCCGTCGAGAGAGAGATTGGGAAGAGATTGAGGGTGATTTGATGAGGATTTATGGGAATTTAAGGAGGGGTTGTGACGATTTCAAGGAGAGAAGAAGAGAGAAAGTCGCAACTCTAGGGTTTACTTGGAGTAAGGACGCGAGTATGGAAGAACACGACTATTCGCATATATAGACAGACCTTATACTCGAGTCTAGCTCTTGCTTACTCGAGTTTAGCATACTTTCACTTACATACTCGAGTAAAGGTGGAAGTATACTAACCTGGACTTCAAAAATGTAGTGTGAATTTTTGAACCCATGTAGTGTGATGACCATACTCGAGTTTAGCTCTTCCTTACTCTTGAGTTTAGCATACTTTCACTTACATACTTTTCGCAAAGATATGCCTATTGCAAGATTTCAGGTTTGGCCTCTTTGTCTGTCCTATACTCGAGTAAGCCATCCTATACTCGAGTATGCAACTTCAAACATCAAAATACCCTGCAAAAACATGACTAAACACTCCGATGCCCAAGTTAGTAAAGATTAATCATCAAAAGCATAACTAACATTAAATTGAAGGAGAAATGCTTACAATTCATTGGGATTTACCATTCCCAATTCTCTCCTTATGAATGTGAATTGTTCCTTGGCTAGAGGCTTGGTGAAGATGTCACCAATTGGAGATGGGTTGGAATGAACATCACTTTGACATCTCGCTTTTGAACATGATCCCGAATGAAGTGATGCCTCACATCAATATGCTTGGTTCTTGTATGTTGCACCGGATTCTTGGCCAAGCTTATTGTGCTTGTGTTGTCACATAAAATCGGAATCTCTTTCAAGTGCACACCCAAATCAGCAAGTTGTTGCTTCAACCACAAAGACTTGAGCACAAAGAACTTGAGGCGGCTACATATTCAGCTTCGGTTGATGATACGGCCACGGTTGTTTGCTTCTTGCTAAACCAAGACACAAGTGAGTTACCAAAGAACTCGCATTGGCCACTTGTGCTCTTTCTATCCGTCTTGTAGCCAGCATGGTCCGAATCCGAATATGCCACCAAAACCTCCGGCTGACCTTTGGGAAACCATAGTCCAAGAGTCTTCGTATCAGAGAGATATCTGAATATCCTCTTTACATGTTCTGCATGTGACTCTTTAGGAGCTGATTGAAATCTGCACACATTCCCACACCGAATTGGATGTCCGGCGGCTTGCGGTGAGATAGAGTAGTGATCCAATCATCCCTCTATACTTGGTGATATTGAAATCCTTGCCCTCTTCATCAAGATCCAAGGAAGTGGTTGTGCTCATTGGTGTGTCAGCCCCATTGCACTTGTCCATCCCAAACTTTCTCAAATCATTCAAATACTTGGTTTGAGATATAAATATCCCATCTTTGCGTTGCTTGATTTGCAGCCCAAGAAAGTAGTTGAGCTCTCCCATCATTGACATCTCAAATTCACCCCGCATAGTCTTGGAAAATTCCTCACACAGGAGTCATTAGTAGCACCGAATATAATATCATCTACATAAATCAACAATTAAAATCTCATTCAATTTATTTTTCTTGATAAATAATGTTGTGTCAGCTTTTCCTCTAATAAATCCTTGATTGAGTAAAAATTGACTCAATCTTTCATACCAAGCTCTAGGAGCTTGCTTAAGACCATACAAGGCTTTCTTTAGTTTAAAAACATGATCTGGAAATCGATCATTTTCAAAACCTGGAGGTTGTTCAACATACACCTCTTCTTGTATAAAACCATTTAAAAATGCACTTTTCACATCCATTTGAAAAAGTTTAAAACCTTTAGTGCATGCAAAGGCTAAAGAACTCTTATGGCTTCCAATCTTGCTACCGGAGCATAAGTCTCTTCATAGTCTATGCCTTCCTCTTGGTTGTAACCTTTTGCAACCAATCTAGCCTTGTTACGGACAATGATTGCGACTCATCACGTTTGTTCTTAAATACCCATTTTGTCCCAATAACCGGATGGTCCTTGGGTCTAGGTACTAAGTCCCAAACCTGATTTCTATCAAATTGATGTAACTCCTCTTGCATAGCTATCACCCAATCATTGTCTGAAAGGGCTCCTTCTATTTTAGAGGGTTCAAAATGTGAAATGAATGCGTAAAAGGTTACTTCATTCAAAGTACTCCTTCTAGTTCTTACTCCTTGGTTTACATCACCTATCACTTGGTCCAAAGGATGATTTCTTATAAATCTCCAAGCTCTAGGTTGAGACTTGATCAGATTTTCCAAATTATTTTCGGGATCAGCCTCAAAAACATTTTCGACACTTCTTGAGGAGGAAGGAGTAGTTTTTGAAAAGAATTGATCTTTGAAAATAGTTTCTTCCTCATCATCCAAGAGTTTATCGAGTCATTTTCACGAACACAACATGTATGGACTCTTCTACAACCTTAGTTCTAGTGTTAAAAACTCTATAAGCTTTACTCCTATTCGAATAACCAATAAAGATGCCCGTATCGGCTTTGGGATCGAATTTACCAAGATTCTCTTTACCATTATTGTGCACATAGCACTTGCATCCAAAAACGTGTAGGTGGCTGAGATTTGGCTTCCTTCCCTTGTAGAGTTCATATGGGGTCTTGTTCAGCTTCTTCCTCGATAGGCTCGGTTGGAGACATAGCAAGCCGTACTCATCGCGTCACCCCAAAAACACTTGAGAAGTGTTGTTCTCATTCAAAGATTGCCCTTGCCATCTCGGTGAGAACTCTATTCTTCCTCTCAACAACACCGTTTTGTTGAGGGTCCTTGGAGCCGAAAAGTTGTGATCAATCCCCATATTGTCACGTAACTCAGCGAAGGCGTTGTTTTCAAATTCGCCACCATGATCGGTCCTTATACCTAAATTGAGAAACCTTTCTCGTTCGACCTTCTTGGCAAAGGTAACAAACTGATCAAACGTTTCATCTTTAGATGATAAAAATATTGTCCAAGTAAATCTAGAGTAATCATCAACTATGACCAAAGTATAAAGATTTCCACCAAGACTTTTTACTCTAGCCGGTCCAACTAGATCCATATGGAGTAATTGAAGAGGTCTACTAGTTGAAATCTCATTTTTTGCTTTAAAAGAGGATTTGGTTTGTTTTCCTTTTTGACATGCATCACAGACCATATCATTTTTGAAATTCAATTTTGGAATACCAATGACCAAATCCTTTTTCAGCAACTTGTCAAGTTGAAACATATTAACATGAGCTAATCGCTTATGCCATAGCCAACTCTCATTCAAGTTACTAACAAAACATTTTTCGAAAACTTTAAGCATTGCTAGATAAGTTAAGAGTATAACAATTTCCTTCTCTAGGTGCTCTAAATAAAGCTTTAGTTTTCAAATCATCAATGGAGACTAAATCCTTTCTAACAATCAAGCATTCGTTTGAGTCAAAGATAACTAGGTTACCCTTGTCGGTGCTTTGGCTCACACTTAGAGGTTGTGACACAATCCTTCTACCGATAGACATCCTTGATGAGAGGACCTTCATTGTTTCCTATCTCACCAATCCCAAGAATTTTTCCCGATTGGTCTCCTCCAAATGTGACTCTACCACCATCCTTTGGTTTGATTGAAAGGAATTTGGATTCATCTCCAGTCATGTGTCTTGAGCACCCACTATCAATGTACCACTTGTTGGGTCTTGATGCTCTAAGACAAACCTGCAATTCACAAGGGATCAAGCCTTAGGTACCCATCTTTTCTTGGGTCCTTTGAGTTAGTTTTGACCTTAGGAACATAAGTTCCTTTCGGTACCCATTGATAATTTCCCACAGTGCTTAATTTTTCTTTCATTTCTATGAAAGCAAGATGAAGTAGAATGACCCTTCTTATTACAATAATTACAATGTGCAAAGGGATTTGAAGAATGAACTGATTTTGTGAAATAGTTCATGTACGTTTTTTGACCACTCTTCTTCTTGCCTTTCTTCTTATCAAAATCCGGTCTATAGCCAATGCCTGATCTATCATTTATAAATCGTTGTTGTTTCAAAATCACATCAAGCATTTCACTTCCCTTAGTGAATTTTTCGAGTGCCTTTGTAAGATGTAAATTCTTTTTCTTCAAATCGACATTCTTCACAAGCAAGATTTTCTAAAGAAGAAAGTTTTTCAACTTGCAATTCAAGAGTAATATTCCTGTTTTTCAACTTGAAATATTTTTCAAAAGTTTTTCAAATTCAGATTGCATTTCACCATATACTCAAAATAAATCATCATAAGGAGGTTTGCAATCATATACCTCTTCAAGGTTAGTACGTTGCTCTTCTTCTTCAAACTAGGCATATATTTGCTTTTTCTTCCTCATCCTCATCATCTTCATCGATGAACTATCACCCCAAATGCCGGAGACATAAGCTTTCTTCTTGTATTTGCTTGAACTTCTTCTTTTCTTTGTCTTTGTTGTTCAAATTTGAGGGCATTCGACTTGATGTGGCCAGGCTTTTGACATTCGTAGTAGATGATTGGCTTCTTTGTCTCATACCGGAGCTAGCCTTTTGTATAATTTCTTGTAACCTTGGTCCTTCTTGTAAAATTTCTTGAATCTTCGGACCAACATGCCTATTTCCTCATCTTCGTCTTCGTTCTCATCTTCATTATCTCGATTCTTTTGCTTCTCCTGGTAGCTTTGAGAGCAATTCCTTATTTTTGCTTGTGAACTTCATCAAGTCCCTTTTTGAACTTGATCTTGGCCTCATACTCGAAAGACTACCGAAGAGAGCAGCCACGGATGCCATTGATTCTCCTCTAGCTTCCTCAATGGCGTGACCTTTGCTTCCCATTCTTTGTTGAGGACGTTCAGATTTTTCTTACTTGAACCGGTTGATCATATTCTTTTCCTAAGGCAGCAAGTTGATTTATCGAGATGAGTAAATCTCAATTGAAATTCGCCAATAGATTCACCGGCTTCATGCGCATAAGATCATATTCGGTCATAAGAGTATTGACTCGATTTTGCTTTACTCCGGAAGTTCCTTCATGAGCTATCTCCGAGCATCCCACATGGCCTTAGCAGATGATAAGGTGCAAATACGAAAGTATTCTTGTTGACTTAGAGCACTTTGGAGTAGTAACAGAACCTTTGCCGTTGAGTGTGACATTTCTTCTCATTTTCATCATATTCTTCTTCTAGCTTAGGAACTCTAACTCCATCTTCAACGGTTGATGGCGCATAGTCTCCTCTTTTCAAATACTCTCCAGACCATACTCTTGGTTGCCATGACGAAAACTTTGAACTTTGCTTTCCGAAGGAGTAATGCTCTCCATTGAAACCGGGTGGCTTTGTTGATAGAAGCTCCATCGTGTAAGATACCTTCCATATTGATCCTTCTCGAGATGTTAAGCTCTTTTGAGAAGACCTTGCTCGATACCAAATGAAAGTGGAGCCTAAATACCCAAGAGGGGGTGAATTGGGTATTCTTAAAATTTTAAGAACTAGGTCTGTTTTGGACAAGTGAAAACAGAGTATATCGAGAGGAGAAGGGTAAGGAAAGCTTGCACAAGAGAAATTATCCTGGTTCGGTCTTATCCTTGACCTACATCCAAATCCCCAAGCCACACTTGAGATTTTCAATCCACTAAAACTCAACAATTGATTACAAACTCGTACTCGAGTAGTTCTCTCACTAGAACTCACTCCCCTTACAAGTTGCAATCAATACACCCAACCACCAAGTCCCCCGACTTGTGGTTATCTCAATCAATGAATGATTTACAAAATAACTCTCTTACGAGAGAGATAAGATGAACACTCGAAGTACAAGTATCAAATTGATACAATACGAAAGAAGCTGAACACAATAAATGATACTTAATAAATTTTCGCTCTCAATAGGTGTATCGCTTGAGAAGAAGTTAATGCACTCTATTTATAGGTAGAGAACATTAAATGACCGTTGCTTGATGAATCCAACCGTTGTAGGTGATTAGCTTAAGGTCCGGTCATCTTCTCTCTCTAACTTCGCTAATCCAGGTGTTAATTTGATCTCGGTGTGATTCTCTCGAGAATTTGCCCGTTGGAGATTACTTTGCTTGTTGTAGTAAGCATTCTTTAACGTTCGTAAGGCGTGCTCGATGAATTAGCTGAAAGTAGGTAGATTTGCGAGAGGTGCATTAAATGCACCGAACACTTTTTGCTTTATGGCTTTGACCTTCAATAATCTTCATCTTGATCTTAATGAAATTCACTCAACAAACTTGTTAAACATAGCTAGGAATATGATTGAATGAATTATGGAAGCAATAAGATCAAACAACAATGATTTGCAAATTCGTATAATTCAAAAAATCAGTTTTTACCGTTGTATACTTGAGTATGTTCATGCTTACTCGAGTATGGCATCGTATACAAGTGTCCATACCGCAAGATTCAATGGGATACTTGAGTATGCACCTTTCGAGGCAAACCAACGTGTCTTGTGTTTGAAAGACAAAACCTATACTCGGAGTATGCACTCCTTTACCGCAGCACTATTGACTTAGCTTGAAAAATCCTTTTGCTTCGTAAGTCCAATACTCGAGTTTGGCTACCCATACTTGCAGTATTGACTTAGTTTGAAAAATCCTTTTGCTCTCTGGAAGTTCAATACTCAAGTTTGGCTACCCATACTGCAGTATTGACTTAGTTTGAAAAATCCTTTTGGTCTCTGGAAGTTCAATACTCGAGTTTGGCTACCCATACTCGAGTTTGAAAAATCCTTTCGCTCTCGGAAGTTCAATACTCGAGTTGACTTAACTTTTAGTTTGAAAAATCCTTTTGCTCTCTCGGAAGTCCAATACTCGAGTATGGCTACCCATACCGCATATTGACTTAGTTTGAAAAATCCTTTTGCTCTCTCGGAAGTTCAATACTCGAGTTTGGCTACCCATACTTGTATGACTTAGTTTGAAAAATCCTTTGTTCTCTCGGAAGTCCAATACTTGAGTATGGCTACCCATACCATATTGACTTCGTTTGAAAAACTTGGTTGCTCTCTCTTCGATTGACTTAGTTTGAAAAATTGACTTCTTTGAAAAACTTGCTTGCTCTCGGAAGTCCAATACTTGAGTATGGCTACCCATACTCGTATTGACTTAGTTTGAAAAACTTGGTTGCTTTCTAAGTCCAATACTTGAGTATGCAAACCTATACTCGAGTTTGCAACTATCGAATGTTTTTAACTACTTTGCAAACTTCAAAACATGTTTTACATTTGTTGTTAATCATCAAAACATATTGAGAACTAACATTCTCCCCCTTTTTGATGATGACAACACTTGTAAACTACTTTTGCAAAGAATTTGAAAGATGTAATTTGTTTTGAAATGAAGTTTTCAAAGTTCAAAGTTGAATTATCAGAAAATCTTCCAATTTTGCATTTCAACACTTAAAGTTCAGAGAATGGAAGCGAAGTGGAATTCAAAAGTGTAAACAAGCTGAACTATATTCATTTAAGCATTCTTCATATAATCAAGAACGATATCGAAAGGATAGACACTCGATAACTACGATATCACTCGATAATCAAAACAAGTTCGAAACATCAAAAAGATAGCTACATAATGAAGTACAAATGACAAAATCAAACTACCTAGGACAACAAACTACCTAGAACCAATAAAACCCTATACATCTACATCTTTCTCTCCTTCTCCCCCTTTGTCATCATCATACTCCGGGTCGAGGACAAAGATGGGAGGGGTGTAGATCACCATGGCCAAAGGGTTTGGATCAAAAGGTATGGAAAATGGAGAAGGTGAAGGGAGAATCTTCGTGGATGGTGTAGGTGGAGATGGAGGTTGGTCGTCGGTAGAATCTCGTGGAAGGAGTGATAGGAGAAGATGGAATCACAGGGGTAGGAGTGGAAGTGGAGGCTGGGGATGAAGTGGTGTGAGGTGGACTGGGAAAGGAGAAGGTAGGTGAGGAAGGTGGGGAAAAGTGAGTCTCTGGTGGCTGGGTCTCTGGTGGCTGGGTCTCTGGTATGGATGGCTGGACCTTTGGAACAAGAGAGGATGAGGATGGACTGGTCGTGAACCCAAATGTGGATGATGAAGACGCACCAACACCAAAATGGTCGATCAGACGATCAATCTTATCCCGGGCTTCTAATGCAAGCTCATATGTCATGGATAGCTGGGAGTCTAGATCAATGCCCTGATCAAAAATCTCGCTCTGCTTCTGGTCGCTGGCATCCTTCGGCTTTGCCCAAGTCATCCTTCACATCCGGGAGACCCATCTTGAACTCGCGCGTAGCATGTCCAACTCACCTTCATGATCGTTTATGGGATGAAAGGGCAGCATCGATCATCTCTCTCATCCTTTCTTCGAATTCCAATGATTGAGGAGGATGCGACTGAGCCTCGTGCGCATATGACTGTGATGCACGGGCTTGTGACCTCGGAGGAGCCCTCGATTGGCCTGATCCTTCCGGCTCGAATGAAATCTTCATGAAGTTCAATTGTGTCTTGCCGAAGGATGGGATGAACTTCATCTGCTCATGTGGTCCCACATACCATATTTTGTGATAGAACATAATAAGGGACGCCAAGGAGGCAAATGGCATATATGATCCCTTTCGGGATGAAAACTTGAAATAGCTGATTTCCTTGAAGAGCCACTGCCCAATGTTGAGGGGATGCTGTTTGATGAATGCCGTGAAGAATCTGTAATCCTTTTGTGTAAAGTGAGTATAGCTCCATCCTTTCTGCACAAAATTACGAGTGTAGATATACCAAATTACTCGGTGCAGGGATGGCATGTCTGCGGGCTTGAAAGACAGATGAGCACTCTGATCATCCGGTACGTCCTGAATAAGCATTAGAGTCCTATACACCTCAGCATTGGTGTATTTTGGTGTGGACGCCGCTGGAGGATGAGTAATCTTGAGGATCTTGTTGATGATGGCGGCAGACAAAGTGAATTGGACCCCCCTGACACATGTGGTGATCCTCTCCTCAATCGCACTTCCTTCTGAGTCCAAGATGTGATTGGTCGCCATGTTGAAGTAGAACATCTTGACCAACTCCGGGTAGTAAGCGGCCTCGATGGAGACGAATGACTGATAGGGCCCGAACCATGGTGAGAGATCCACATTGCACTCTCGATGAATTTGTTCCAGGTCAACTGAAACAACCGCGCAGAAGCCACGAGTCGAATACTGGTCCTTGAACTTGGCATTGAGACCGGGAGGAAGTGGAACCGAGGCGACTTTGAATCCCGTAGGTGCAGACTTGTGAAGTCTAATCTCCTCCACTGCATTGTCGATGAATGGTGAGACTTCTTCGTGCTCATCCTCTTCAGTCTCGAGTCTGACATGGAGCCGGTAACTCTATAGTAGAGAGAGCCGAAGCGGGGTGGATCTCTTGGTCCTTGTTTTTCTGTGAACAACGATCCTCTTCCCCTTTGCCTTGCTTTGCTCAGTTGTCTTCTTCTTCTTTGTGGCCGATGAAGGTACCGGGTCCTTTGACGACGAATCCCTCTTCTTGGGGTTTGAAGGTGGCTTATCTGCAATCGTAACACCAACTCCGGGATTCTTGTATCAATCCCTTTTGTAACTTCTTGGGAATTGACTTCATTCTTGGTGCTCTGGGAATTTGAGAAGAAACCGGTTGATCGAACTGAGATTGATCTTTCGACATCCTGAGGTTAGGGTTCCGTCGAGAGAGAGATTGGGAAGAGATTGAGGGTGATTTGATGAGGATTTATGGGAATTTAAGGAGGGGTTGTGACGATTTCAAGGAGAGAAGAAGAGAGAAAGTCGCAACTCTAGGGTTTACTGGAGTAAGGGCGCGAGTATGGAAGAACACGACTATTCAGTATATATAGACAGACCCTTATACTCGAGTAAAGCTCTTGCTTACTCGAGTTTAGCATACTTTCACTTACATACTTGAGTAAAGGTGGAAGTATACTAACTTTGACTTCAAAAATGTAGTGTGAATTTTTGAACCCACGATGACCATACTAGAGCTATTCCTCACCATACTTTCACTTACATACCGCAGTATGCCTATTGCAAGATTTCAGGTTTGGCCTCTGTCTGGTCCTAGACTCGAGTAAGCCCTCCTATACTCGAGTTTGCAACTTCTGAAACATCAAAATACCCTGCAAAAACATGACTCAACACTCCGATGCCCAAGTTAGTAAAGATTAATCATCAAAAAGCATAACTAACATTAAATTGAAGGAGAAATGCTTACAATTCATTGGGATTTACCATTCCCAATTCTCTCCTTATAAATGTGAATTGTTCCTTGGCTAGAGGCTTGGTGAAGATGTCACCAATTGGAGATGGGTTGGAATGAACATCACTTTGACATCTCGCTTTTGAACATGATCCCGAATGAAGTGATGCCTCACATCAATATGCTTGGTTCTTGTATGTTGCACCGGATTCTTGGCCAAGCTTATTGTGCTTGTGTTGTCACATAAAATCGGAATCTCTTTCAAGTGCACACCCAAATCGGCAAGTTGTTGCTTCAACCACAGCACTTGAGCACAAAGAACTTGAGGCGGCTACATATTCAGCTTCGGTTGATGATACGGCCACGGTTGTTTGCTTCTTGCTAAACCAAGACACAAGTGAGTTACCAAAGAACTCGCATTGGCCACTTGTGCTCTTTCTATCCGTCTTATAGCCGCATGGTCCGAATCCGAATATGCCACCAAAACCTCCGGGCCGACCTTTGGGAAACCATAGTCCAAGAGTCTTCGTATCAGAGAGATATCTGAATATCCTCTTTACATGTTCTGCATGAGACTCTTTAGGAGCTGATTGAAATCTGGCACACATTCCCACACTGAATTGGATGTCCGGGCGGCTTGCGGTGAGATAGAGTAGTGATCCAATCATCCCTCTATACTTGGTGATATTGAAATCCTTGCCTTCTTCATCAAGATCCAAGGAAGTGGTTGTGCTCATTGGTGTGTCGGCCCATTGCACTTGTCCATCCCAAACTTTCTCGAAATCATTCAAATACTTGGTTTGAGATATAAATATCCCATCTTTGCGTTGCTTGATTTGCAGCCCAAGAAAGTAGTTGAGCTCTCCCATCATTGACATCTCAAATTCACCCCGCATAGTCTTGGAAAATTCCTCACACAAGGAGTCATTAGTAGCACCGAATATAATATCATCTACATAAATCAACAATTAAAATCTCATTCAATTTATTTTTCTTGATAAATAATGTTGTGTCGCTTTTCCTCTAATAAATCCCCGATTGAGTAGAAATTGACTCAATCTTTCATACCAAGCTCTAGGAGCTTACTTAAGACCATACAAGGCTTTCTTTAGTTTAAAAACATGATCTGAAATCGATCATTTTCAAAACCTGGAGGTTGTTCAACATACACCTCTTCTTGTATAAAACCATTTAAAAATGCACTTTTCACATCCATTTGAAAAAGTTTAAAACCTTTAGTGCATGCAAAGGCTAGAAGAACTCTTATGGCTTCCAATCTTGCTACTTTGGAGCATAAGTCTCTTCATAGTCTATGCCTTCCTCTTGGTTGTAACCTTTTACAACCAATCTAGCCTTGTTACGGACAATGATTGCGGACTCATCACGTTTGTTCTTAAATACCCATTTTGTCCCAATAACCGGATGGTCCTTGGGTCTAGGTACTAAGTCCCAAACCTGATTTCTGTCAAATTGATGTAACTCCTCTTGCATAGCTATCACCCAATCATTGTCTAAAAGGGCTTCTTCTATTTTAGAGGGTTCAATATGTGAAATGAATGCAAAAAAAGTTACTTCATTCAAAGTACTCCTTCTAGTTCTTACTCCATGGTTTACATCACCTATCACTTGGTCCAAAGGATGCTTTCTTATAAATCTCCAAGCTCTAGGTTGAGACTGATCAGATTTTCCAAATTATTTTCGGGATCAGCCTCAAAAACATTTTCGGATACTTTGAAGGAGGAAGGAGTAGTTTTTGAAAAGAATTGATCTTTGAAAATAGTCTCTTCCTCATCATCCAAGAGTTTATCGAGTCATTTTCACGTAACACAACATGTATGGACTCTTCTACAACCTTAGTTCTAGTGTTAAAAACTCTATAAGCTTTACTCCTATTCGAATAACCAATAAAGATGCCCGTATCGCTTTGGGATCGAATTTACCAAGATTCTCTTTACCATTATTGTGCACATAGCACTTGCATCCAAAAACGTGTAGGTGGCTGAGATTTGGCTTCCTTCCCTTGTAGAGTTCATATGGGGTCTTGTTCAGCTTCTTCCTCGAGATAGGCTCGGTTGGAGACATAGCAAGCCGTACTCATCGCGTCGACCCAAAACACTTGAGAAGTGTTGTTCTCATTCAAAGATTGCCCTTGCCATCTCGGTGAGAACTCTATTCTTCCTCTCAACAACACCGTTTTGTTGAGGGGTCCTTGGAGCCGAAAAGTTGTGATCAATCCCCATATTGTCACGAACTCGCCGAAGGCGTTGTTTTCAAATTCGCCACCATGATCGGTCCTTATACTCGAAATCGAGAAACCTTTCTCGTTCGACCTTCTTGGCAAAGGTAACAAACTGATCAAACGTTTCATCTTTAGATGATAAAAATATTGTCCAAGTAAATCTAGAGTAATCATCAACTATGACCAAAGTATAAAGATTTCCACCAAGACTTTTTACTCTAGCCGGTCCAACTAGATCCATATGGAGTAATTGAAGAGGTCTACTAGTTGAAATCTCATTTTTTGCTTTAAAAGAGGATTTGGTTTGTTTTCCTTTTTGACATGCATCACGACCATATCATTTTTGAAATTCAATTTTGGAATACCAATGACTAAATCCTTTTTCGCAACTTGTCAAGTTGAAACATATTAACATGAGCTAATCGCTTATGCCATACCCAACTCTCATTCAAGTTACTAACAAAACATTTTTCAAACCAAGCATTGCTAGATAAGTTAAGAGTATAACAATTTCCTTCTCTAGGTGTTCTAAATAAAGCTTTAGTTTTCAAATCATCAATGGAGACTAAATCCTTTCTAACAATCAAGCATTCGTTTGAGTCAAAGATAACTAGGTTACCCTTGTCGATGCTTTGGCTCACACTTAGGAGGTTGTGACACAATCCTTCTACCAGATAGACATCCTTGATGAGAGGACCTTCATTGTTTCCTATCTCACCAATCCCAGCAATTTTTCCCGATTGGTCTCCTCCAAATGTGACTCTACCACCATCCTTTGGTTTGATTGAAAGGAATTTGGATTCATCTCCATCATGTGTCTTGAGCACCTACTATCAATGTACCACTTGTTGGGTCTTGATGCTCTAAGACAAACCTGCAATTCACAAGGATCAAGCCTTAGGTACCCATCTTTTCTTGGGTCCTTTGGAGTTAGTTTTGACCTTAGGAACATAAGTTCCTTTCGGTACCCATTGATAATTTCCCACGGCTTAATTTTTCTTTCATTTCTATGAAAGCAAGATGAAGTAGAATGACCCTTCTTATTACAATAATTACAATGTGCAAAGGGATTTGAAGAATGAACTGACTTTGTGAAATAATTCATGTACGTTTTTTGACCACTCTTCTTCTTGCCTTTCTTCTTATCAAAATCTGGTTTGTAGCCAATGCCTGATCTATCATTTATAAATCGTTGTTGTTTCAAAATCACATCAAGCATTTCACTTCCCTTAGTGAATTTTTCGAGTGCCTTTGTAAGATGTAAATTCTTTTTCTTCAAATCGGACATTCTTCACAAGCAAGATTTTCTAAAGAAGAAAGTTTTTCAACTTGCAATTCAAGAGTAATATTCTTTTTTTCAACTTGAAATATTTTTCAGCAAGTTTTTCAAATTCAGATTGCACAGCCATATACTCAGCAAATAAATCATCATAAGGAGGTTTGCAATCATATACCTCTTCAAGGTTAGTACGTTGCTCTTCTTCTTCAGCAACTAGGCATATATTTGCTTTTTCTTCCTCATCCTCATCATCTTTATCAGATGAACTATCACCCCAAATGCCGGAGACATAAGCTTTCTTCTTGTATTTGCTGAACTTCTTCTTTTCTTTGTCTTTGTTGTTCAAATTTGGGCATTCGACTTGATGTGGCCAGGCTTTTGACATTCGTAGCGGATGATTGGCTTCTTTGTCTTATAGCTGGAGCTGCCCTTGTATAATTTCTTGTAACCTTGGTCCTTCTTGTAAAATTTCTTGAATCTTCGGACCAACATGCCTATTTCCTCATCTTCGTCTTTTCTCATCTTCATTATCTCGATTCTTTTGCTTCTCTTTGGTAGTTTGAGAGCAATTCCTTTGTTTTTGCTGTGAACTTTGTCAAGTCCCTTTTTGAACTTGATCTTGGCCTCATACTCGAAAGACTACCAAGAGAGCAGCCACGGATGCCATTGATTCTCCTCTAGCTTCCTTCAATATCGTCAGACCTTTGCTTCCTATTCTTTGTTGAGGACGTTCAGATTTTTCTTACTTGGACCGGTTGATCATATTCTTTTCCTAAGGCAGCAAGTTGATTTATCGATGAGTAAATCTCAATTGAAATTCGCCAATAGATTCACCGGGCTTCATGCGCATAAGATCATATTCGGTCATAAGAGTATTGACTCGATTTTGCTTTACTCCACTTGTTCCTTCATGAGCTATCTCCGAGCATCCCACATGGCCTTAGCAGATGATAAGGTGCAAATACGAAAGTATTCTTGTTGACTTAGAGCGCTTTGGAGTAGTAACATAGCCTTGCTGTTGAGTGTGACATTTCTTCTGTCATTTTCATCATATTCTTCTTCTAGCTTAGGAACTCTAACTCCATCTTCAACGGTTGATGGCGCATAGTCTCCTCTTTCAAATACTCTCCAGACCATACTCGCATGTTGCCATGACGAAAACTTTGAACTTTGCTTTCCGTAATGAGTAATGCTCTCCATTGAAATCGGGTGGCCTGTTGATAGAAGCTCCATCAGGTAAGATACCTTCCATATTGATCCTTCTCGAGATGTTAAGCTCTTTTGAGAAGACCTTGCTCTGATACCAAATGAAAGTGGAGCCTAAATACCCAAGAGGGGGGGTGAATTGGGTATTCTTAAAATTTTAAGAACTAGCTCTGTTTTTGGACAAGTGAAAAAACAGTATATCGGAGAGAAGGGTAAGGAAAGCTTGCACAAGAGAAAGTATCCTGGTTCGGTCTTATCCTTGACCTACATCCAGTCCCAAGCCACACTTGAGATTTTCAATCCACTAAAACTCAACAATTGATTACAAACTCGTACTCGAGTAGTTCTCTCACTAGAACTCACTCCCCATTACAAGTTGCAATCAATACACCCAACCACCAAGTCCCCGACTTGTGGTTATCTCAATCAATGAATGATTTACGAAATAACTCTCTTACGGAGCGAGATAAGATGAACACTCAAGTACAAGTATCAAATTGATACAATACGTAAAGAAGCTGAACACAATAAATGATACTTAATAAATTTTCGCTCTCAATAGGTGTATCAGCTTGAGAAGAAGTTAATGCACTCTATTTATAGGTAGAGAACATTAAATGACCGTTGCTTGATGAATCCAACCGTTGTAGGTGATTAGCTTAAGGTCTGGTCATCTTCTCTCTCTAAACTTCGCTACTCCAGGTGTTAATTTGATCTCGGTGTGATTCTCGAGAATTTGCCCGTTGGAGATTACTTTGCTTGTTGTAGTAAGCATTCTTTAACGTTCGAAAGGCGTGCTCGGATGAATTAGCTGAAAGTAGGTAGATTTGCGAGGGTGCATTAAATGCACCGAACACTTTTTGCTTTATGACTTTGACCTTCAATAATCTTCATCTCGATCTTAATGAAATTCACTCAACAAACTTGTTAAACGTAGCTAGGAATATGATTGAATGAATTATGGAAGCAATAAGATCAAACAACAATGATTTGCAAATTCGTATAATTCAAAAATCAGTTTTTACCGTTGTATACTGGAGTATGTTCATGCTTACTCCAGTATTGCACTGTATACAAGTGTCCATACTGCGGTATTCAATGGGATACTTGAGTATGCTCCTTTCGAGAGCAAACTAACGTGTCTTGTGTTTGAAAGATAAAACCTATACTTGGAGTATGCACTCCTTTACTGCAGTATTGACTTAGCTTGAAAAATCCTTTTGCTCTCTGCAAGTCCAATACTCGAGTTTGGCTACCCATACTGCAGTATTGACTTAGTTTGAAAAATCCTTTTGCTCTCTGGAAGTTCAATACTCGAGTTTGGCTACCCATACTGCAGTATTGACTTAGTTTGAAAAATCCTTTTGCTCTCTCGTGTAAATGGAGCAATATACCCAAGGGGGGTGAATTGGGTATTTTGAAAACTTTTCTGAAAGTGCTCTGTTTTGAGCAAGTAAAAACAGATAATAGCAGAGGAGGAAAGGAAGGGAAGCTTGCACAGAAGAAATTATCCTGGTTCGGTCTTATCCTTGACCTACATCCAGTCCCAAGCCACACTTGGGATTTTCAATCCACTATACTCACAACCGATTACAAACTCGTACTCAAGAGTAGTTCTCTCTCTAGAACTCACTCCCCCTTACAAGTTGTAATCAATACACCCAACCACCAAGTCCCCGACTTGTGGTTATCTTAATCAATGAATGATTTACAAATAGAACTCTCTCACGAGCGTGATAAATTGAACACAAGTACAAGTATCGATTGATACAATACAAGTGAAAGCTGAACACAATAAATGACACTTAGTAAATTTTCGCTCTCGCAGGTGTATCGCTTGAGAAGAAGTTAATGAACTCTATTTATAGGTAGAGAACATTAAATGACCGTTGAATGATGAATCCAACCGTTGTAGGTGATTAGCATTAAGTCTGGTCATCCTCTCTCTCTAAGCTCCAACTAATCCGATGCCGATATGGTCTCGATGTGGAACTCGAGGATTTGCCCGTTGGAGAAGAGTTTGCTTGATGAAGAAAGTGTTTTTGAACGTTGAGAATTCGTGCTCGATGGATAAACCAAAAGGATGTTGATTTACCGAAGTGCAATAAATGCTCGACCACTTTTTGCTTTTTCCCTTGATCTTCATTAATTTTCATCTCGTGCTAACCGAAATCCACTAAATAAACTTGTTAAACATATCTCGGGATCATAAGTGAATGATTCATGAAAGCAATTGGAACAAACAGAGTGATTCACGAATTCGTATAATTCAAAACTTAGTTTTTACGTTGCATACTTAGTTTGTTCATGTAAACTCGAGTATGGCACTTGTTCACAAGTGACCAAACTGCAGATCCAATTTGATACTCGAGTTTCCACTTTTCGAGGCAAGCCATCGTGTCTTGTATTTGAAAGACAAGACCTATACTCGAGTTTGCCTATGCAACCGCAGATTGGTTTATCTTGAAAAATCCATTTGCTCTTCGGAAGTCCAATACTCGAGTTTGGCAACGCAAACCGCAAGATTGACTATTCAATACTCGAGTTTGCCAATGCAAACTGCGGATTGATTAATCTTGAAAAATCCTTTGCTCTCTGGAAGTCCAATACTCGAGTTTGGTTTTGGAAACCGCAAAGATTGACTTCGTTTGAAAAACTTGTTTTGCTTTCGAAGTCCAATACTCGAGTTTGCCAAGCAACCGCAGATTGGCTATCCAATACTCGAGTTTGCAAATGCAAACTGCAGATTGACTAAGTTGGAAAAATCCTTTGATTCACAAGAAGTTCGATACTCGAGTTTACCCATGCAAACGCAGATTGACCATTCAATACTTGAGTTTGCCTATGCAAACCGCAGATCAACTTTGGTGAAAACTTGGTTTCTTTTTGTATGGCCTTTACTCGAGTTTGCCAAGCAACCGGCGATTGGCTATCCAATACTCGAGTTTGCAAATGCAAACTGCAGTTTGCAACTATCAGAATGTTTCTAAAACAACTTTGCAAACTTCAAAACATGTTTTACATTTGTTGTTAATCATCAAAACATATTGAGAACTAACACTCTGGAAGTTCAATACTCGAGTTTGGCTACCCATACCGCAAAGATTGACTTAGTTTGAAAAATCCTTTCGCTCTCGGAAGTTCAATACTCGAGTTTGGCTACCCATACCGCAAAGATTTGACTTAGTTTGAAAAATCCTTTTGCTCTCTGGAAGTTCAATACTCGAGTTTGGCTACCCATACTGCAGTATTGACTTAGTTTGAAAAATCCTTTCGCTCTCTGGAAGTTCAATACTCGAGTTTGGCTACCCATACTGCAGTATTGACTTAGTTTGAAAAATCCTTTCGCTCTCTGGAAGTCCAATACTTGAGTATGGCTACCCATACTGCGGTATTGACTTCGTTTGAAAAACTTGGTTACTCTCTGGAAGTCCAATACTTGAGTATGGCTACCCATACTGCGGTATTGACTTCGTTTGAAAAACTTGGTTGCTCTCTGGAAGTCCAATACTTGAGTATGGCTACCCATACTGCGGTATTGACTTCGTTTGAAAAACTTGGTTGCTCTCTGGAAGTCCAATACTTGAGTATGCAAACCTATACTCGAGTTTGCAACTATCAGAATGTTTTTAACTGACTTTGCAAACTTCAAAAAATGTTTTACATTTGTTGTTAATCATCAAAACATATTGAGAACTAACATTCTCCCCCTTTTTGATGATGACAACACTTGACAACACATTATCATATGAGATTAACCTGTTAGACATAAGGTCCAACTAGTTAGATAATGAAACTAAAGAGTTCAAGCAAAAACATTGAATTCGAAAAATCAATGTGTGAATGATAGGGAAAACTCAATTGGACAAATTTGAAGCATATCCAACATTCAATATAGAATATTAACTTCCAATTTGAAACATTATTTGAATGCAATCAAAGTATGGATATGTTTTCAAAAAACATTTGTATGCACTTTCACAAAACAAAGGTGAGTTGAAATCCAAACAAATTTTACACTTGTGCATTTCAAAAACATGAACTTAGAAAGTTATGCACAAATTCATTTATGGTCTATTTAGCAATCTGAAAACATTTTGAAAAATATAAATGATTGATTGCTAAAGGAATGGAATGATGGACAAGTATTCATTACCCAAAAGTGAATTTTATATAATCAAAATATGGGGTAAGGATTAGACATCACCCTAATTCCTCTTGTCCTCATAGAAGCTTGCTTGGTTGAGATGGATTGGTGTAGATAACTCCTTTTTCGGTGTTCACCATCAACATTAAGCATAGCTTGTTTAGCTTTCTCAAGGTTAGGATTATGTCTCTATGTTACATTCTTGAGAAGCTTCCATTGATCCTACAAAACCGTATAAATCTTTTTCTTTCTTGGTATCCAATCTTACTTGGATCCAATCATCGTTAGCTTGTAGGAACCAAAATTCACAAGCTCTTATGAATATAATTAATTCAGAATAATTGAGCACAATGAATTAATAATGACTTTATGCATAAAAGAAATACTTTCTTTTCAAATCATCATGTATGCATAAAGAGTTAAACCTATTGAACATTGCAATCTCTTTCAAAAATAGATCAGGATGTGAGAACCCGGTTTTTAAAGAAAATAGTTGCAATGCTCATTTCTAAGGCTACAAGATATAAAACCTCAAATAAAATTTCAGATGATAGCATAGGGGGTTTTACCATTGTATACCTTAGCCTTAGGTACTGGGAGGATTGACTTTGCTTACCCATTGCCTCTTCCTATCACATTGACTCTTCATATGTCTTTCAATGGGTGTCTGCAAAGCTCTCTCAGAAAATATAGACTTCCAGAGTCTTCTATTTGAAACTTGAGATATTCTCCTCTTCTTGTTCTCCTCAAGATAGATGAATGGTACTCTATGGTAATTTGTTCTTGAGGTAGATGATACTCTTCTTGCTTGTGTCCATTGCTTTTTATGATTTGACCTTTTAATTCCAGCAATGGGTGCCCCAAGAGTTCTCCCGTTTGATATGGATGCTATGATCTTCTTCATTGGAGCATGAGAAACTCTTGGCTTCTTTTTCATCTTCTCTGTACCTTTATGTCCATTGATTTTCAAATCATCCTGTACATATAAAGCACTATATGGACATTTTGGTACCCACTTATACTTGGGTCCTTGATCAAGTTAGCATTGGACCTTGATTGTCCTTTAGGAACCCAAACAAATTTATTTCTCACATTAGAATTTCTCCTAATATAGCATGTATGAGAAATATGCCCAGATTTTCCACAATAATTGCAAATAATAGAATGATGCTTATTATAAATATTTTTGTAAGTATTGTGTTGGTCATGAGAGTAAAACTTCAAATAATCTTCATTTGAACATTCATTCTTCCCAATAGATTTTCCAACATTATTTTTCAAAACATTATTGCTTTTCAAACTAGAATCAATGATTGGTTGAAAAATAATTTTATGCAATTGCTCAAAATCATTTTTATTAACTACACAAGAAGAATTGGAATCGTTTACCACATGTGCATCTTGAGCTTCAGGTAATGGTTGATCATAATCGTCCATGAGCTCTTCTTGGGAATCCTCTTCCTCTTGTTCTTTTGTGTCGACTGGATCATGGAAGTATCCAATGATTTCTCCTTCTTCATTTTCCACTTCCAATTGTTCATCAATTGTGGATATGCAGCTTATAGTTTCAGATGAACTGTCAACACTTTCAACTTCCACATATTTGTTAGAAGCATATATAGAATCAAGAGTATCCCGATTTCTTTACCACTAGAGCAAAACTTGATTTTCTCAAATCATTTTCGGTTAAAGCATCATGAAGAATTTTCATTGCTCTAATGTCCAAAGAAAACATTTTCTTTTCTTTTTCTTCCAATCCTTTCTTGGTTTGAAATCAAAAACGTTTGTAAAAACATTCCACATATGAAAATCAGTTGCTTTGATAAAACTAGTCATTCTAGCTTTCCAAAACCAAAAATCAATATCTTTGAAAAACGGTGGAATGGTATAATCGAAACCTTCTGAAAACGATGAACACCTAAAATCAGCCATTGAAACTCTTGAGACGGTTAAGTCCTTTAAACAAGAGACCTGCTCTGATACCAAATGTAAGAACCGGCTAAACCCAAGAGGGGGTGAATTGGGTGAAGTATAAAAATTTAGGAACTTTGAAAATCTTTTCGTAACTTACTGAAATCAGTTTATAAAGCAATAATCGATCATTCAAATATATATGCACATTCAAACATATATCTTTGGAAATGTAAGAGATAAGGGAAGAGAATGTGCAAACTAATTTATACTAGTTCACCCCAATCCTTGACCTACATCCAAATCCCAAGCTTCACTTGGGATTTTCAATCCACTATCTTCTTTCAACTCGATTACACGTTAAACAAGAGGTAATCCTCTCACTAGGATTCACTCCCCCTTACAAGCGTAATCAACACACCGCTTGATTACACACTCGTACTCTAAGTAATCCTCTCACTAGGATTCACACCCCCTTTACAAGTTGTAATCAACACAATGTGTTTCCCACTCAAGATTACCCAATCTTGAATAACTCTCAGATAGAAAGATAATGTGTTTACAATAAATCTCCTCTCTTAGAAGTGAATAGATAAACACTGAAGATCAAATACAAATCACTTCACTCTCTAAGTTATCTAAACATGAAAAACAGAGAGTAAATGATGTAAAAGCGAGCATCGGATATTGGAAGTGTAGGCTTGTATCTCCACGTTTTTCTCGCTTGAATCGTCCTCTTTTATAGGTAGAGAACAATATATGACCGTTTATAACCTTTGGCCATAACAAATAAGGTTCTGGTTCAGTTTTGGTCTTCTTCTCTCACTAATCTTCACTTAATCCAGCTGGGCAGAAGTTCAGAGTTGACTTCTTGAAAATAAATTCGTTGGAATAGCGGATCGGATGTGGAAAGCAATCTTTAATCCTTTGTTAAACGTGTGCGAAAGGATTACCCAAAAGAATGCAACTTTATGGGTTTGCAATTAATGTGCGACATCACTTTTGCTTTTGCTTTAAACCTTCAATGTACAATCTCTAATCTTTCTAAACTCACCAATAAAGTGGTTAAACATATCTAGGAACATTAGAGATTAATCATAGGAAGTATTAAGATCAAACAAGAAGGTATTGCAAATTCATTAGATTTGAAATTCTGAAGTCGCGAAGAAACCTGGAGGTTTTTCAAGAAACCTGGAGGTTTTCAAAACCAGAGAAAAGTCGTTTGCTCTCTATTTGCCCAAACCTGGAGGTTTCTATCAAAACCTGGAGGTTTCTGTCAAAAGTGGAAATTCTGAATTTTTGCGCTAAAACGAAACCTGGAGGTTTTTCTCGAAACCTGGAGGTTTTCAAAACAAGAGAAAAGACGTTTGCTCTCTGGATGCCCAAACCTAGAGGTTTTTGTCAAAACCTGGAGGTTTCTCTCAAAAGTGGAAATTCGAGTTTTGCACCAAAATGAAACCTGGAGGTTTTTTCACAAACCTGGAGGTTTTGTAAATCGATGAAAAACGTTTGCTCTGGATGCCGAAACCTGGAGGTTTCTCCAAAACCTGGAGGTTTTCACTTAAATCTGAAAATTCTCGGTTTTGAGCCAAAACAAACCTGGAGGTTTTCACTAAAACCTGGAGGTTTTGAAAACTTGCGAGAAACTCGAGCTTTGTTTAGAAAACTTGGAAAATTCTTGGCCAATCTTAAACTCAAGTTTACATGTCCAAGCTCGAGGTGAGAATCCATTGCAAGAAGAATCAGCTCCAAACTCATTGCATTATGCCCGTTATGATCCGACGAATGAAGGTTGTTCTTGATCAGCGTTTTTGCAACGTCCTGAGCTGACTGTCAACTTTCGAGGGACATATCTCCTTGGTATAAACTTTTTTTTGGTCCATTCAAGTCTTGATGGAAATCTCTGTGAGTCTACTTTCATATTCCACCAATTTTATCTCAATCCGATTTGTAGTTTGTGAGTTACACTCAAAATACCGAAGGTGGGTCTGGACTGTGACGTTGATTCTTGTGGCAACTTGTAAAAATAATAGCTCCTTGATCTGAAATCCTTTGGGCTTGAATTTTATATTAAAATGACGCATTGTGAGTCTATTTTCATATGCCACTGGTTTCACCTCAATCCGATTTCGGGTTTGGGAGATATCATCGAATTACCAGACGTCGCCCGTGCTGAACATGAAACAGTGTGAAGCTGAAAAGCTGATGTTAGCTTAAACCTCGAGGTTTTGGCTGAAACCTCGAGGTTTTGGCTGAAACCTTGAGGTTTTGACTGAAACCTCGAGGTTTGCTAGTCCAGAGACACCAGAGACGTTGAAGACACTCAAACCTCGAGGTTTGTACTCAAACCTCGAGTTTTCTCATCCTAAACCTCATATTTCCTTGATTTAACTCTTAATTGACTCATTCCAACTTCCATATGATCTTGGAGCCTTCTAGCATCAATATAAGAACTTGAATAATTATATTCTCATTCTATTCAACAAGTTCTTCCTTCTTTAATCTTCCATCTTGATTATTCTTCATAATCCAACTCTTTCTTTCTTCTCTTCTCTTGATCATTCTTTGTCATTCAACTTGGACTAAACTACATTAAACATAGTAGTTAGTCAATGTAAGAGATAACTATATTACTCAATCTTTTTGCTTTTGATAATGGCATCTATATAATACATCATCAAAACTAATCATAACTAACAAAGACTTGACTGCAGCTCTATTTATACTCAGAGTGCATTAAATGACCATTGGATTTATCAATATAACCGTTGCTTTGATTAACCAAAGTTTTGGTTAAGCTTTGGTCTTCTTCTCTCTCTAATCTGCACTTAATCCAGCTGGGCAGAAGTTCAGAGTTGACTCTCTGCAAATTTGTCCGTTGGAATAGCAGCTACTAGATGTAGAAATCATTCTTTAATTCTTTTTAAGCGTGTGTAGATGGATAACCCAAAAGAATGCAACTTTTCTGGGTTTGCATTTAATGTGCTGACATCACTTTTGCTTTTACTTTGAACCTTCAAAACTCATTCTCTAATTCATCTGAAACTCACTAAAAAAGAGGTTAAACATATCTAGGAACATTAGAGAATAATCATAGGAAGTATTAAGATCAAACAAGAAGGTATAGCAAAATCGTCGATTTGAATTTACGAAGACGCCGAGAAACCCGGAGGTTTCTTCCACAAAACTCGAGGTTTTCAAAGTGGCGGAAAAGCGTCATTGTCTCTGAGTGTCAAAACCTCGAGGTTTTCTCAGAAACCTCGAGGTTTCACTTTGAGAGTGAAACCTTGCAAAAACACGCCAAGAGCAAACCTGGAGGTTTTTCCGGAAACCTGGAGGTTTTCAAAGTCAGTGAAAAGTGTTTGCTCTCCGGATGCCGAAAAACCGGAGGTTCTCTCGGAAACCCGGAGGTTTTCAAAATTATTGAAAAGAATTTGCTCTCTCGGATGTCGAAACCTGGAGGTTTGTTGGAATACTCGAGGTTTCACTTACATTTCAAAATTCTCGGTTTGCGCCAAAACGAAAAACCCGGAGGTTTGAGAGTAAACCCGGAGGTTTTGAAAACTTGGAAAAATGCAGATCCTCTCTCGCCTAGACAAACCTCGAGGTTTGTCCGAAAACCTCGAGGTTTGTCCGAAACCTCGAGGTTTCTCATAAATTTGAGAAACTTAACAAAACTCCATTTGATCTCAAACCCGGAGGTTTCTCCAAAACCGGAGGTTCGTAAGCTAGAAAAAATGCAGAACCTTTCTACCTTGGAAAACCTCGAGGTTTCCCGAAACCTCGAGGTTTCTCACAATTTCGAGAAACCCGAGAAAACCTGTTTGAGTTCTAACCTGGAGGTTTTCCTCAAACTCCGAAGGTTTAGGCAACGACGATAAACCGAGTTTTCTCGGAAGGGCAAAATCTCGAGGTTTCTTGCCAAACCTCGAGGTTTCACATAAATTTGTGAAACCCATATTTTTCAAGTTAAAATGCAGAACCTTGAGCGCTCCTCTGTAAGGCCAAACCTCGAGGTTTCTGTGCAAACCTCGAGGTTTCTGTGCAAACCTCGAGGTTTGCTCTTATAGTGAGTTTTAAACCAATTGAGAGCAAAACCTCATGCTTTGTTTACAATTATTGAAGATCATCAAAACCCTTAGAGAACTAACATTTGGCTCCACCTTCTAATGAGAAAGGAAAAGCTCTCAGCTTGATTTGATCTTCACCAATGGCATGCGGTTTCATAGTGCTGCACACTAGATGTAATTCCTTCAAATGCTTAATGGCTCACTCACCTGAAAGACCATGAAACTTAGGCATCAAGTGTATTAGACCAGATTTAAGCTCAAAGTTAGCAGCAAGGGTAGGATATTGGATGCACAAAGGTTGATAATTAACATCAGGTTCATTCAATTCCTTTAAAGTAGGACGATTTTCCTATTCTTCTGCCATAATTTATGAGTTAGGAAAATTGCTACTAGAATCAGTGAAAACAACAAGACTATCAAAAGTACTATCAGAAACACAATCAGAAAGATCAACAGTATGGACACAATCAGAATGGCCAAAATCAAACTCAAGTTCAATGTCCAATTTAGTATTAATCCCACGATTTAGCCTAACAACTCTTCTAGCGGTAAGAATTGTTCTTTCTATTTCAGATCAAATGGTAACAAGTCTTCGGATTGATAGTGCTCCTAGTACTCATGCAAAGCATAATCACAAGGCGAGTTTGCAGAAAATCAGAATTACGAAAATGCCACCAGCCAATTAGAATTACGAAAATGCCACTAAAAGTCGTAAAAAGTAGAAAAACACTAAAACACACAAAAGCAAACACAAAAACAAAAACATATGGTAGAAATTGACCTAAACAAGTCAAGAAACACTATCAAATGATTTTTAAAATTTTGGGACTTGGACAAAGGCAAATCCTAGACCATTGGGGAACCCAAAAATGGAATAAAAAAACTTCAAAAATTGAAAAAGTGGTCTAAACAATGGAATTTGGCAAAAAGGAGCTTAGCACATCGAAAATCAAAGATTTTCGATGTGTCATGTGAGATAGGTCATTTTCTATCACTGTACCAAATTTCAATCCAATCGGAGATACTCCAAAAAAAACCCTAGTAGAAATCACAAAATTGAAACTTAAAATAGCGAAAAAAGTTGTCTAAACGTTGGAATTTGTGAATAAGACCTGGGTTGAGTGATCCGGGTCGAAAAAATTTGTCCAAACCCCGAACCACCTAAACTACCGAAATGAAGCTATTTACACTATCATTACTAATCAAACTGATGCAAATTCCCCGAATGATATATATTTTGACGAGATTTTCCGTAATCTCCCAAAATAACCAGATTAGAAAAGGATTTGCAGCATAATGTAACCTGGTTCGTTTCCCAACGAATTCACAATCGGTTCAATTCAAACAACAATAAAACGGTAAAAAAATGGGGGTTTTGATTCAAAGAGAATAAAAACGAAATAGCATAAACAAAATGAAGTAAACACAGATTAAACGAGATAAACAAAAGATTAACCCAGGATTTCGAATTTCACCACTTCCCTTCCTCAGACGAAAACAGATTTATAACCGAACTCGTGATCGACTCTGGGCAAACCGAAATCTCTCCATTTGCCCAGAAATTCCCTCAACTGAACAATCGTTCAGAGTTTGTTCGAATCAGTGGTGTATCACTATACAATCGCACGGTAATACTTTAACCTAGTTCGAACTACGTCCTTAGGAAATGTCGATCTAGGTTTTTAATCAAAAACCCAATCCAGATCCAAAAATTGAATCGATTGAAGAATGCAAAAATGAGTTAGACGGTTACCGATTAAGCACGAGTCCTCTGGATAGTGGAATCCTCAATCCGTGGGTCAATCACGGTAGCTTAGCTAGTCATGATTATGCGAACGAAAATCGGGCGAAATTTCATCATGAACATGAAGAATGTATGAGAGAATTTAAAAACTCCTATTTTGATCCACTTGAAATCTAAAAACGTTAATGACCAAAATTTTTGTGGCTGCCATCTAACTTAAACCTAAACCTAAACCTAAAATGGAAATGGGTCAAATTGAAAACGAAAATAAAATAAAATGGGCTTTAATTATAAAATTCGAGCCCAAAAATACATATGACTTTGGCTCCAAAATTGACTGCCTCTTGTCCGAATTTGCTCTTCATGTCTTCATAACAATTGTAGCTCTCTGAATCATCTAAAATATGAGACAAAAATGAGGCAAATCCGATGTATGGTTCAAGAGTTATGGTGAAAATAGTGAAGCAATGTAAAACTAGAATTTATTATTAAATAATGGCTAAAATATAATCAAAGGCCCAAAGCCCAAATAAGTATAAAAGCCATTGTTTATTAGCTAAAGAGTCCTAAATTATAAATCAAGAGACAAAAAGTAGTGTATGAAATATTCAATTATCAAGTATTCAGAAATATCTAGAGCATACAACCAAAATACAAGAACAACAAATATTAAATCCTAAGTACTACTCTCCCCCTTTGTCATCGGCAAAAAGGGGAGCCTGGACAGATGGAGATGGAGGGGAACTGTCAGGAAAATCAGAAGATGATGAAGATGGAAGAGGAACAGTGGAAGGATCTAAGAACCACTGAGGCTGGTGACGGATCCACAACTGGAGAAGAAGGAGGACGATGAGGAGCTGGACTAGGGGGCTTCCCAGAAGGACTAGAGTAGCCAAGACTTGTCGCTAAAGAATCCAAAGTTGCATCGAAGTTTTTATGTTGCTGGACAAGAGTCTAAACTTCTGTCTTGAGTTCCTGTTGTTGATCATATAGAACGGAGAAGTGCTGGTCCAATTCTGACTTGAAGTCTTGGAAGTCTTTGTCCATTTGGATGCCAAGATTAGCCTTGACCTTTACCATATCTTTAGAGAATCCTATGATCATCTTCCTGGTCAATTGCTGATAGATATCTAAAGATTTCAACACAGGAGCCATGGCTTTTTGTATAGTAGACTCAACAATAGACTGGATGGCTGCCTGGGAGAATGATGGCACAGGAGCAGGGGAAGAAGGGCCAGCCTTAGAAGACTCTGCTTCGTCAGGAGGCTGTGAGGTAGATGGTTTGGTTGAGGATGGCTTGGGTTGAGAAGATGATAGAGGAGCTTTACCCTTTTTCTTTGATAGAGCTTCTGTGAAGGATATCCTCAAACTCTTCATGTGTTCCTTCCCAAATCGTGGAGGATACACTTCTTTGTCGTCCGAGAGGTACCAAATATTGTTGACTTCCAATATCCGAGAAACCAATGAAGAATACGGTATGGTAGCCTGAAGCTTGACTTGTGCCTCAGAATTGAAGGAGACCATTTCTTCCATAATCCAATTGCCCAGATTTCTTGGTTCCTTGGCCACTAAGGAAGCAAAGCGTTGAAAATCTTTCAGAACAAAGTGTGTGAAGCTCTGTCCTTTCTACACTAATCTCTGACTATACACATACCACAATACTCTGTATTCATCCTTCATCATACCCAGAGTAACATTGATCTTCTTGCCGGGCTTCAATGCTACTTCAGGAAGGAAAATCTGATAACACTCAGCAGGGGAAAGCTTCGGAGGATCCTCTGGGGGATCAACAATGCCAAAAATGACATTGAGATCGTCTACAGTGATCTTAATCTTTTGACCACGTAGCTCGGTAATCAACACATCGTCGTCCTTTTTGTGAACCTTCTATTGAAGGTACATGTTATGGTAGAAGACACGGACAACTTCAGGCAAGTATGCCATGTTGAGACCGAGGATAGGCATATATGGAAGAAGCCAATCAGTTAAATCCAGATTACATGGTTCCATGAAGTGAGCCAAATCAACATAAACAATCGAACAAAATGGTCTGGATTCAAAATAACGTGCAAACATAGGATGATCATCTACGGCAATGTTACCAAAAATCATATTCAGTGAAGGCTCTGGCAAGTTATCATCTGCAGGATGACTCGTCGACACTTGCTCCTTCTTGCTCTCTGAGCCTTGAGATTTGAGAAAAAAGGAAACTTTCTGCTTCTTGCTACCGGATGCTCGAGATTTCGGCGATAGCGAGGCTTAAGAATCTGAGGTTGATCTTGCTTTGATTTAGAACTAATCTCATTAAATGTTTTCTCGGTGTCGACGGTCTTCGAAGAAGGTGGAAACGTTGATCTTGTGTGTTTGGATTTTTTGGTAGGAAGTGAGCCAGTCTTCAGCCTAGTCGTCAGTGATGCTGGAATCTCCACACTCGTCTTCTGTTTCTTAGCCATTTCGGACATGGTGGACGATTTCAATATTTTCGCCGTCGACTTGGGTTTGATCGGTTTTGAAGGTTTCTCGGGGTCAGCGACTTTAGGCTTATAGTATCTTGATTTCTTCGCAGGAGAAGATTTGGAAGGGGATTTGTCACTCGAACCCGCCATCGAAGAAATATAGGAGAGAAATTTGAGAGTTTGAGAAACGGGGGTCCGATGGTGAGAAGTGCGAAAATGAGGAAAAATGAGAAAATTTTAAGAAGGTAATCGGTTAGAACGGTTACACCCGCTGAATCGAATAGTCGTAATGGAATAATTTCAATGATGATTCGCAAACGGATGTAGCAATTGAAGAGATTTGAGCGACGCTTTTCATTTTTTTTTTAAACCTTGACTTCTGACTTTGCTCGAGCAAGCTTTTCTGCGTGCTCGAGCAGACTTCCAGTCGTGCTCTAGCATGTACACACACATGCAATTTCTAATGATGAAATTTTTATTTAATTGTAATAAAGTCATTAAATCTAACCTCCATCAAATGTGAACTGTGAACATTTGATTTATGGACATATTTGGAATATTGAAACTTGAGATTGATTGTTTGCTTAACTTTGACAGAATTCATCAATGTTTCGTGCTCGAGCAAGCTCTGAAAGATTGATCAAGCATTGCTTCTCCATTTCTCAAGCATTTCCGTACTTTCAGTTCTTGCTCAAGCATGCTTTGTCATCGTGCTCGAGCAGACTGCTTTTTCTTCTGTGTTTTACGTCGTTGCTCGAGCAATATTAAGAAGTATGCTTGAGCACTCTCCTTTGTCTGAACTTTCTCATGGTTGTTTCTCGTTGTTGCTTGGGCAGATGTCTGAGCTTGCTCGAGCAATAACCACTACTGCGTTAAGTAAATGAGAACAGCACCCGACGTTGCTCGAGCAGATTGCACAGGTGTGCTCGGGCAACATTCTTCACTAACTTTACTTCCTTTTCACTTTTGCTTGAGCATTGCTCTTAGTGTGCTCGAGTAGACTACTTGTATCTTTGCCTTTTCTTAGTTTCTTGTTATTGCTCGAGTAGACATGAAAGATTGCTCGGGAAATATTTTCTCTGTTAGACTCTGTTTTAACCTTCATGAGCAGAGTATCTTGCAAAAACATTAACAAGAAACTCTGATGCCAAAGTCAGCATACTTATATTTAAAACGAGTTGATTAAAGGGAAAAGGCTTACAACTCATCAGGATTAGCCATTCCCAATTCTCTCCGAATGAATAAAAATTGCTCTTTAGCCAGTGGTTTGGTGAAGATGTCGGCCAGTTGAAGATGTGTAGGAATGAACATCACTTTGACATCTTTCTTTTGCATGTGATCACGAATAAAGTGATGCTTCACATCGATATGCTTGGTTCTTGTATGTTGGACAGGATTTTTTGCCAAACTTATCATGCTTGTGTTGTCACATAGAATTGGAATTTCTTTCAAGTGAACTCCCAAGTCAAATAATTATTGCTTTAACCACAAGACTTGTGCACAGCAACTTGTGACGGCTACATACTCAAACTTCGATTGATGACACATCTACGATGAGTCCGCTTCTTCTCGAACCATGATACAAGTGATAACTGATCCCTGGATATATCTTATAGATTATCCTAAATGTCCCTGGTCAGTCATCTACGCGGGAGTGAAGATGAGATAAGACCAGTATGACTTTGATGAGGTATGGAGATACGAATCAAAGTCATGGGCACTTGTAAGAGTACAAGGTACTGGACCGATCCACTATGAGAAAGCTGCATGGATCTAATCATAAGCTTATCTCATGTATAACCGCGTCACGACGCCCTATGACCTGAGATCATCATGGATTCCTACATGATGAGTCATTGGTCTTTGACCTAGTCAAAAGTCACCTTTGACCGGGTGATGATAAAGGCTGGGATCGTGATCAGTGGTTTTCATGCAGAGGAATGTGAATGGTCAAGATGGAATTTGTCCCTCACATTTGTAGAGAGATAATCTTGGGCCCTCGATGAGTGAGTCTAAGAAATGTATGGCCATACCGTGATGGAAAGGAGTTTCCATTTCACTTATTAGACTACTCGAGAATCGAGAAAGTAGTGGTCAAGAAAAGGAAGTTGACATTATCCATACCTCATCCTTGACCAAATTATCGCGTGACGAGGCACGTGACATGGTTGTACGATAGGTTGTATCGTGTCATCGATCCCCATGTGAATTGGGTAGCCGCAATGTCTTGCTAGAGGCCGCTTGCGACTTGTGGGCTGACACAGTGTTGGCCCACTGTCAATCTCATATGGGCCTGCAGGGTCGCACACAAGAATAATCCAACACGGGTAAAAGTGTCCAGATTCATTGAATCTCAGATTAATCTGAGATTAAATGAATACTAAATTTAATCTAGGATATATATATATATATATGTAAATATATATATATATTAAATTTGAAATTAATATATGTTAATATTATTAATAGAGATTATAATATTAATATATATAATATTTGTTTTGTATTTAATTTATTTGATAAATTAAATATCCAAACAAATAGAGATATTGTATCTCATTTAATTTCGAATAAAGATATCGTATATTTATTTAATATTAAATTGAGATATAGTATCTCATATTTAATTTAAATAGATGGATATTATTTCTCGGGTTTAATTTATAGAGATAAATTAAATCGGGAAGGCTTTTAATTTGGATTAAATAAATGGATTTTATTAGATCTATTAGATGGATTTAATTAATATATTTATTTTAATCCAGTTCAAAATTCGAATTTCAAATCAGCTTTTAATGCGGATTAAATATGTTACATTAGATCGATTGATTTAATTAATGTATTTTAATCTATATTTGAAATTTGAATTCCAAAATTAATGAGGATTAATTTTATATAATGCGCCGAACGGGTTTAGAAAACTCACGGGACATTTTGTCGAGTGCATTCGAAAAGCCACGAGAAAAACCCTAGAGTGGAAAATTAAGAGAGACGCACAAGAGCGCTAGCACGCTAGCCGTAACCGTGTTCGGGAGTTGTTCGTGTGGATACGGTGGAAGAAGACGATCCTACGAGTCGTCTTCGATCGAGGAGGTAGCCCACCTGTTCAAGGAAGAACGAGACGCGAACGAATTCTCCAAAGGTAATTTCAGATTCCCTAGCCTTGGTTTAAACGCACCTGAGTGATCCTTGGGATTGGATCCGTAATTTTTTTTTAATCCGCTGTGTTGTACGGATTCCAACACATAATCTCCTGTTTCTATTACTCGCCAGAGACCATATTCGGTAGCCATCACGAACACTCTAAATTTTGCTTTCAAGAAGGAGTAATGTTCACCATTGAATCCTGGGGGTCGATTAATTAAAGCACCGTCAGGCAATATTCCTTCCATGATCTTTCTCGAGATGTTAAGCCCTGCTGAGAAACCAGGCTCTAATACCAAATGAAGATGGAATATCACCTAGAGGGGGGTGATAGGTGATCTCAAAATTCTTTCGTGATACTCACACGGAGACAAATAAAACCAGAGCAAGAGAGATAAGGTAGAGAAAGAGATATAGGACAATTTATATTGGTTCGGTCCAAAATCACTGACCTACGTCTAGTCCCCAGAACGCCTAGGATTCCACTATCTTTCAAGAATACTTACACACTTTGTAAACGAAGGATGGTCCTCTCACTCTAAGACTCCACTCCCCCTTACAAGTTGTAATTGATACACCCTCTCTTAAGGTTCTTCAACCTTAAGATTCAACTGATAATAAAGTAAATGTTTAAGAACTCCTCACGAGTAGATAAAGTATTAAACACTGAAGTACAAATCAATGAAACAGTTGAAATAGCAAATAGTATTAACTCGAATTAATTGCACAGCGTTTCGGTAGGTGGCGAATTCAATACTTCGGCTATTTATAGATGTTTTAATTAACAACCGTTGTTGAAGCTTATGATATAGCCGTTGAGTCTCTTGAATGTGTCCGTTAGATAAATGAAGCGTTCGTCAAGAGATTTTCCCGTTTGAATATTACAGTTGGAATATGTAGAGTTGACAATCTCTTTCATTCCTTTTGTTTTTCCATTGTGAAATGGTATTGAATGCGTAGGCGGAATATCAGGGTTGCTTTACTTCGATCAGAGTTGGTTTCCGTATTTATCACCAGTTTAGGTAGCTGCATTTAATGCTTCTAACAGATGGTTACATATGGTTATGCTTTATTCAAATCTGCTGGTAATTATGTCTAAACAATCTGAAACTCATGAGCAAATTGGTTAAAAGCATTTGATAATCGCAATAAGTAATAATCAAAAGAAGTGAAATTTCATTCAATGATTCATGATTCTTGGAGGACGGTGATTTGAAAACAGGGATGGATATGCTCGAGCAATACTCTAAGCTTGCTCGAGCAAGCTTCTGATAATGATGTAGAAAGTTGTTCACCATCGCCAATGCTCGAGCATGGAAATTCATGTGCTCGAGCATGGAAATCCATGTGCTCGAGCATGGTGCTCGAGCATGAGAATATTCATGCTCGGGCAGGCTCTAAGATATGTTTATTAGGAGAGAAAGAGAGCACGGATGATGTGATGCTCGAGCATGCTGATCAAGCATGGAATAATTATGCTCGGGCAAAGTGTGATCTGTGCCTATGAAAGAGGGAATGCACGATGTTGCTCGACTCTGCTCGAGCAACTATTTATGCTTGCTCGAGCATACTGCTCGAGCAACCTTTTATTCCTTGCTCGAGCAAGGACTATACAGAAGGTGAAAACACTAGTTACTCGACGTTGCTCGAGCAACCTTTTAAGCCTGCTCAGACATGGTGCTCGAGCATGATTTTACCTTATGCTCGAGTATGCTTCGCCTTGCTGTTCCTTTGCTTTGCTCGATGTTGCTCGAGCAAGCTGAGACTCCTGCTCAAGAAAACCTCCAAATTCTTCACAGTGATACTTAATGATGCTCGGGCAAACTTGCAAGGTGTGCTTGAGTAAGATGTCTGTTTTCTCTCAAGAGTCCGATGTTGCTCGAGCATGATTTTGCTCTTGCTCGAGCATGCTTTCCTTAAAACACTTTAACAGCATATCATATACATTATTCTTTGCTCGGGCACAAACATTCTTTGCTCGAGTAGTTCTCTTATGAATTACTTAATTCAATAACCTAAAAATCGTCATCATCAAAATACAAGAGTCAACACTGTAGGTATGTAGAGCTGCGTTTTTCTTCCTCTATTTCGCTACTGTGTGTGATTTAGGAGGATTTTTCATTTACTTTTGCTCCTCGGCTCAATATATGTGGGTGGGTATGGTGGTAGATGGCTTTTTAGTGTAACTTGTTGTTGGCACTTTGAGACTTTGCAACGAGGGAGACACATGGAGCAAGTTCTTGCAGAAATTGGAGAGATTGTGTACATGTTTATTTTCCACTTACCTCCTTAATTAGCCTAATATTGGCAATACTTTCTTTTTCTTCTTGACTATGACATTAACATTAGAGTTTATTGTCTTGGTTGACATTTTGTAATGTGAGTTCAAACTTGACTCAAGCTGGTTGAAACTTGAATGTGTTATTTTGCAACTTCGATGTAACCGGTTTAAGTAAGTTATTCGTGGGCTATTTTCGCATATCTTATGTCTGTTTTATGGTTCGAGATCCCTTTAAGGGCTCCAACAATCTTTTTTCTCCACCAAGACACGATTTGGTTTGCCTCTGTTTCTGTACAATTCGCAAAACAAAAAAAATGTATGTTTTCTCGCCTTTTTTGGGGGGGGGGCATTGTAGGAATTTTACCTAACCTTCCCACTTAACCAATACCCAATTCTTCTTACCAAACAATTTATCTTCCCTCAACTTACTTATATTCCCATGTATACCAAATAGCTCAACTTTTTAAAGTTCCCTCTTAATCTTCCATTCATTTCCTTTCCCTTCTTTAAGTTCCTTTCCCTCCTTAAATGTTCCCCATACCAAACGGGGCCTGAAAGTTTTGCCCATGACAGGCATTGGGAGGTCTATTAAGGCAAAGAAGTTGACTCCACGATTCATTGGGCCATATGAGATTTTGGATTGAATTAGGCTTGTTGCCTATCGGATCGCCTTGCCTCTACACTTATCTAAAGTGCACGATGTGTTCCATGTGTCACAGTTGAAGAAGTATCATCCAGCCCCATCTCATATCATTGAACCTGAGGAAGTCGCAAGTAGAGAGAACTTGACTTATATAGCAGAACCAGAGAGAATCTTAGATGTTCAGGACAAGCAACTGAGGAAGAAGACCATCCGACTCATGAAAGTCTTTTGGAAGGGTATGACACCTGGAGATGCAACTGGGAAACTGAGGAAAGGATGCGTCGAGACTTTCCAAACTTGTTTGCTTAAGTTTGTAGTTGTGCTTGTCTTGATTGAATTAGTATATTTATGGTTGTGTTATGTCAATGATTGAACTTGTGTGACATGGTGATCTTTTGTCTTGATGTGACTCATGTGTAATATCCTAAATTTTGGACCCTGAGGATTGAGAATAAGCCTAAGTTAGGCAGACTACTAAGCCAGGTTCAGGAAGTGTGACATTTCCTGGACAGATAAGGATCCTCTATGTTTTAGAGGAAAATAGGAAGAGAAGGAGACACTGGAGGGTCATATGTCAAAAAGCAAGAGTCAATGTATTGATTACATTGGGACACGTGTCACTTCAGGGGTAAAAGAGGAAAAGCAGGGAAAAAATAGTCAATTCCTTGTCCTTTTAACATTGAATTTAGTCCACCATGAGAGAGAAGAGAAAACCAGATGATTTCTGTCATACTCCGGCCCAAACATGTTATGCGGGTCCTACAGGCGATTAACTGGCAGAGACGGGACTAATAGGGACCAATAAGGGGCGTCTTTTGGACTGAATGGGACAAATGTGGGGCCACTTTGGGAAGTTAAGAAGGCACCATACATGAATTTCCATTTAAGGGAAAACATCTGTAAAGATGAAGAAAAGTGCAAAAGGGAATACCCTGATGACCAGTGGGACCCACACGGACCAGTAGATCGGGAACTGGACCGATAAAGTGAGGAAAAAGGGAATTAAATATCAAGGACAAGATATGTGGGTCCCCTTAGGCGCCACACACTCCCTCTAATCATTAGAAATATTTACTTGGAGAAAAAGAAAGAAAAGTCAGTGTAAAAGTCGACCATGGGTCCCACATTCATAGAAAAGGGCAAAATGGGAATAAATGGACAAAAATTAATTTGTGCAGAATTGTGGGCCCCAAATGGTGCATAAAGGGTTCTTTTAGGCAGGTGAAATGATGGGGAAAAATGGTAATTATTTAAAAGTTTTGGGCCACAATTGCAATTTTCAAAAGTTTTGGAGTGTGATCGCCACTTGCGCGATGTTGGAAACCTCTCGGAATTCTCTAGATTTTCTTGGGAAGAAAGCTAAAAAGTCAGATCCTATTTATTACACAAAGACCAGAAATTTACACCAGTTAATTCTAATTTCATCGATCAAACTTACCTTTATTAAAAAGGTAAGTCTCATCATCTTTTCACCCTAGTTGGGTGAAATTTCCGAAGGCCGAGGAGTTCACCGGCTATCTCATCTCAAGCTTCAAGACTGAAATCCCAAGTTCATCCATCGTTTCTCCGATTCAAGGTAACACCGACAAACTTATCCTCTTGAGTTCTTGGTTAAGCATTTTCGTGCATAAGGTTGGTGCTTGCTGTTTGATGAGCACAAATAATACTATGTTTTCCCTATACTAATAGGCTAAAATTGAATGTTAAATCCAAGCTTAACCATAGATAATCTAAGCAAAAAGGCATACATTCATGATATAGGGACTAAGGAGTAGAAATCATTTGCATGTGTTGAGAATGGAACAATTTACTGTGTTTTTAAGGGAAATCGTATGGCAAGGCTAATATGATGCTATAGCATTCTGCCAGCGATTCAAAGTGCAATACAAGACATCCTGATTACTATAGCAAAGTAGAGGAAGCAATGCTATGCGATATGTTTTCTGACTTTTTTACCCAGATGATTTCAGGAGTAAAAGAAAGGGCGATATTAACGATAGGTTGCTAATGTAATGGAATAGAAGATGCGGAGGATCGGAACCAAAGATTTGGAGAATCCTTGAGAATCAATAGAAGCAATCTACTCGGATCCAAAGATATGATAGATTCCGATAGATTAGGAAAGGCCCAGCTCGCTGTGACTTAAGCCGCAAGAAAAGACTGATTATAAAAGGAAAATAGCAGAGCCAACCCGAACAGAGTCGGAGAGCCCTAGAACGAGATTCGACTTTTGTGCGACTCAAGAGAAGAGTGAGAGATTTCACAAGAGCACGATACCCCCAGGACCACCCAGCATCCTTCCCTGTAGTGCGACGGAACGAAGAAGACGTGGAGTGGTGACGTGACAGGACCTTAAGCACGCCGTCGGCAATTCCATCAAGCTTTCTGTTTTTAGTTCTTTTTATCTTTGTTTTATTGATCATGGATCATTCTCGTTAGTGTCTGCTTTTGTGTGTCCTCGTCGGTCATGAACTAAACTTTATATGACCGGACCAGGATGAGTCTTTAAGTGTTGAATGAACCCGGTTACGGTTTCTTAATTAAATTTGGTTTGCGTATCTCGTGTGCTTATTACTAGTCGGTTAACGGAAGTTAAGGGCTAGATCTCGGGCCCTGCCCACTCGGCAAGGAGTTGGGGTTAGACTTTTGAAAAAACATGAAAGTGAAGCTGAATACCCAAGAGGGGGTGAATTGGGTATTCTACAAATTTTCGAAAAATAACTCTGTTTTCAAGTAATAAAAACAAAGATGAACAGAGCTAAGAGAAGAGCAGCTGGACACAGAGATTTATACTGGTTCGGTCCTTACAACTTGACCTACATCTAGTCCCCAGACTCTCTGGGATTTTCCACTATCACAAAGATTACACACTTTGTATTCAAGAGAAGTCCTCTCACTAGAACTCACTCCCCCTTACAAGTTGTAATCAATGAACTCCCAAATCACCAAGTTCCCTTGACTTGTGATTCTTTACAATAAATGAATTCCGATAGAAACTCTCTCTAAGAGTGAATGATGATAAACACTGAAGCTTATAATGTCGAAAAGACAGAATACAAGTGAAAACTAAAAGGTAGTTGAGAAACTTGAATGCTTGTGCGTTTTCGGTTGTTGTAGTAGTTGGGGAGACTTGAATGTAGTTCTATTTATACTTAGAGATCATTAAATGATCATTGCTATCCCAATAGATCCGTTGGAGAAGTTCTGCCAATGTTAGGAAGTGGTTTTGGCGTTTTCTCTCTCTATTCTCAGCTTAATCCAGCTGGGTAGATGATCAGAGTTGACTCTCTGCGAATTAATCTGTTGCAACAGAAGTTGCTTGTTGTAGGAATCATTCTTTAATGCTTTGGAACCGTGTGCAGATGGATTAACCAAATGAGTGCAACTTTCTCGAACAAAGGCATTTAATGAACTGAACCACTTTTTGCTTTTTGCCGTATCCTTCAAAATCATTCTTTAAACAATCAAACTCACTAAAAGAGTGGTTAAACATAGCGAGGAATAGTAGGGAATAATCCGAAAGTATTACGATCAAACAAGAATGATTTGTAAATTCGTGAAAATCAAAATTCAAACTCAACGATGGAAACTCGAGTTTGTTCATCAAAACTTGAGTTTTCAATCGTGCACTTAAGTCCAAACTCGAGTTTCCAACTCCAAACTCGAGTTTTCTTCTTCCGAGAGCAAAGTCGTGTTTTGAGCTTTTGGACCAAAGTTTTAAGTGAATCTCGAAACTCGAGTTTTCAAATCAAAACTCGAGTTTTGGACTTTTAATGAGAATAGCATGTGGAAGTCCAAAACATCAAAACGTGAGTTTCTAAATCAAAACTTGAGTTTTCAAAACGTTGAAAAATCTTAGGTCTCTGTTTGATCAAAACTCGAGTTTTCAAAACAAAACTCGAGTTTTTAATTAAGTGTGAAAACATGAAAAAGTTTGAGCTCTCGGTTTGAGCAAAACTCGAGTTTCTAAATCAAAACTTGAGTTTTCATTTAAGTATGAAAACTTTGAAAAACTCGAGCTCTCTGTCAAAACAAAACTCAAGTTTTGAAATCAAAACTCGAGTTTTCATTTTTAGGATGAAAACGTTGAGAACTTGAAAAGCTCTCTCGACCGGTAGAAAAAGTGAAACTCAAGTTTTCATTTTAAATGAAAACTTTGAGAAACTTGCAATGCTCTTGGGTTGATCAAAACTCGAGTTTTCATAACAAAACTCGAGCTTTCTCTTAAGCTTGGAAATCTCTGAACAAATCAAAACCTGGTGTTAAGGCGCGAAACTGAGTTTAATAGTTTGAAATCCTTTGACTAGCCAAAACTCGAGTTTCCAAAACTGAAACTCGAGTTTTGTTCTGAAGTGAAAAACGAGTGCTCTCTAAAAGTCCCAAAACTTGAGTTTCCTCATGGAAACTTGAGTTTTGTCAGGTTTAAGAAAATCGAGCAACTCTCCTTCGTCAATCCCAAAACTCGAGTTTTGAATCAAAACTCGAGTTTTGTCTTGACAGTAAGTTTTCAACTTATCAAGACAAAACTTTAACTAGTGTTTACAATTGTTGATAATCATCAAAACACATATGGAACTAACAAAACAGTGTTTGCTAGGCCGCTCGTGCACCTGCGAGACCTATTATTGTAGGATTCGTGAATGGGTTTACCTCTCATAACTATTACACCTCGAGCGTAATGCGGTCGACTAGAAAGTTGCCATAGGAATATGGAAGGATTATAGTTAGTATCAAATGTATCGGACGCGAAGCTTCGGTAGATTATAGTGGTGGGGTTAACCAAATAGCTTTGCGCGATCGGTGTCTATCTTTGTAGCAATTGCGTGTTTGTACAATGTAGATACTATAGCATTGGGGTAGAGCAACTAGGGGATTAAAGCACTTAAGGATGATTCTGAGTCCAGCCTGACTTTTTATTGATATCTTCTCTCATTCATAGATTTTTTGTTTACATTTGCTAGTAGCATAGTTACTAAACCTCTCAACCAATTATATCTATTTTCTATTTTTCACAATTATCATAGCATCGGTGCGTCATTCCTCGGTATCTCAGTCTCTGTGGGACGATACTCTACTTACACTTTATTACTTGTTCGACTGGTTCACTTGCCATCAAGGAAATCGACCAACAAGTTTTTGGCACCGTTGGGACCGTGATACCCTTTGTGACGACGCCCTTTTGCTTAATAGTTGTGATTTACTTCGTAAAAGAGCTCACGTTTTCTGCTCTTGATTTTCAGGTACATTCTGTAGTGTATGTGTAACTCGCCTCCAGCCAATCTAGAGCCTTACGATCTTGAGATAGAACGGACCTACAAACAAGGGCGCAGAAGGCAGAAGCGACGGAATCAGTCTCTTGACCCAGCAAACATGGCGGATATACCTGTCAACCACGAGCGGGAGCAACGAGAGCGCCTGATATTAAACAGGGATGACTAGGTCCCTCCACCTCCAAACCCAGATGCAAACAAGGCCATCATGGAATTCAGGATTCCAGACTTGAACAAGCTGAACTCAGCCATCACACAATCGACCCTCAATGCAGGACACTTTGAAATTAAAGGTGTCATGATTCAAATGCTGAATGCAGCCGGGCAATTTGGAGGACTTCCTTTCAAAGATCCGTACCTTCATCTCAAAACCTTCATGGAGGTGTGTGATTCCTTTGTAATCCCTGGTATACCTCCCAACGCCGTCCGGATTAAGTTGTTTCCCTTCTCTCTGCGGGACAGGGCACGGACGTGGTTAAACAACCTACCTGCTAATTCCATCACCACATGGAATGATCTGGGAAGTAAGTTCTTGCTCAAATTCTTTCCACCTACCAAGAATGCTCAACTCAGAGGGGACATCACCAGCTTCCAGCAGAAACCTTGAGAATCTACTTACGAAGCACGGGACGATTCAAGGACCTCTTAAGACGATGCCCAAAGACGGATCGTATGAATGGGTCCAGATAGAAACATTCTACAGGGGTCTCGATGGACAGACATGATCAATCCTAGACGCCTCATCTGGACAAGAACAGTCCTCATTGGCCAGCTGATAGAGCAACATCCTCCCGAATTGGTGCAAGGATACACGAATTAGATGCCATGACTGCTCTCACTGCGCAAGTTTTATCTCTGACCAACATAGTGAAAGGACTGACCCTTCCATCAAGGAACACGTTGCTGCAACCATCTCAGGTAGCATGTGTATGCTGTGGCAGAGAGAATTCTTACTCCCAATGCTCCGCTAACCCTGAGTCAGTGAATTACATCAACAACTTTAACAGGGGCAGCAACACCAATAACCCGTACTCCAACACGTACAATCCTGGACGGAGGTAGCATCCTAACTTCTCATGGAGCTCTCAAGGTTCGCAAGCAGCAAGGCAATCATCAGGCCCACAGTACTCAAACCGAACATCAAACCCACTAGGGTTTACCCAGCAAGCAAGGCAGTAGGGCGGTGATTCAGACCCACAGAACCCCATGCTTTCCCTTCTGAAGAACTATATGATGAAAAACGATGCAATCATCCAGAATCAGCAAGTGACCTTGAGGAACCTTGAAACCCAAATGGGACAACTCGTAAGCGCTCTTAACAACAGACCCTCAAGATCCTTGCCCAGTGACACTGAAGTCCCCAAGATCCAAGGAAGAGAGGAAGTCAAGCTGATTGAGCTTCGAAGTGGTAAAAGCCTAGAACCCATGAGAACAACCAAGCACCCTATGGTTGTCGCTGATCCAAGACCTGAGAAATCCAAGGATGGACAAGAACCCACTGAAGAACCCCTTGAAGACAAGCAGAGGCAACCAAGACAGGCACGACCAGAACATGATCTAAGCACCACAGCATTCCCTCCACTGGATGACCATGTGCAATACCCAACAAGGAATGCTACCGCCCCATCAACAATGCTTAATCCTGACCTCGGACCTCCAAGAATGCCAAGGCCACCCCCGCCTTTCCCACAAAGGCTAAAGAAGCAAGGCCAGGAGAAACAATTCAAGCAGTTCCTTGATATGCTGTGGCAACTGCACATTAACATTCCACTCGTGGAAGCTCTGGAACAAATGCCCAGTTACGTGAAGTTCATGAAGGAAATTCTGTCTAAAAAGAGGCGACTAGAAGAGTACGAGACAGTAGCATTAACCCAAGACTGCAGTGCCATGTTAACCAATCGGCTACCACCGAAATTAAAAGATCCTGGCAGCTTTACAATTCCTTGTGCAATCGAACCCAACTACTAAAAGCTCGTGACCTAGGTGCTAGCATAAATCTTATGCCTATGTCAATTTTCAGGCAATTGGCGTGGGAGAAGCCAGGCCCACAACGATCACATTGCAACTCGCGACCACTCCATAGTGCTACAAGGCAAGATCGAAGACGTTCGGTCAAGGTGGATAAATTTATCTTCCCCGTGGATTTCATCATCCTGGATTTTGAAGCGAGATCACGATGTCCCAATTTCTACGGGAAGACCCTTCATGGCAACGGTCGTACAATAATTGATGTGGAAAAAGGAGAACTCACTATGCGTGTAAACAATGATCAGGTCACCTTCTCAATACTCAAAACCACAAGATTCAAAGATCCAACTGAGAAGTACCTGACTTTTTCAGATGACAATAAAGGCACTAAAGAAGCAGGGGATCTCCCTGCATTACCATAGTACGGTTTTGCTATGGCAAGGTCTGGCTGAAGACTTTAAACCAATCGCTACTGGGAGGCAGCCCAGTGTCATGCTTTAAATTAGTATTTTAGAATAGAGACTATGCCACTGGACAACCGAGGCAACAAGGAACCAAGGCTGAAGAATTGCCATAGCAATTCAACTACGCTCGTTGCAACCAAAGACACACGTATGGGTGGGCCACACAAGACTGGGCCCAACAGATTCAAAACTTGAATAGCAACCAGAGTGGAAACTGCCACTAACCACACCAAGCGTCAACCGCACGGTTTCCTCCTAAATTGTCAGACGGATTGCACGCAACCCACCCGAATTGTGTGCCATTAACACTCCAAGAGAGCCCTAGTTGAATCAGAATGTACTCTTCGACACAATCCCTCAGTCACTCGCTGCAAGACTCCTCCATTCCCTCTTCTGGTACACTCTAGACTCCTCCAATGGCACGCACCAAGGGTTCCGGCCAAAAGGCACCCGCTGAAGCCCCAGACACTATGCCATTCGCCTCTCGGGAAGCCGAATCTCGCTTCAACTCTTTAAAGGCAGACAAAACCCTAGCACCAGAACGAGGATTTGTCAGAGATGCATTCGAATAAGGTGCTTACCCCGAATGCATTACAGGGATCATACGCCAGCGTCGATGGGAGAAATTCTGTCTCCACCCTACTGAGGTGGTAACCCCCCTGCTTTTGAATTTGGTGCAAACTATCCTAGGGGATCCCCGTATTTCATAACTGTCCGGGGGAAGAATGTACCATGCAGCGCCGGCGCCATCCGCAAGGTTTTCGACTGGAACCCACGGATGATGAATACAACGAACTTCTCCAAAGAGCGGAAAACCACGAAACTTTTGCTAACGTGGTCACGCAGCTCTTGTTTGCCAAACACCGAATGGCAAGTTTCCAAGGAAGGGTCGTATCACTTAAAATGTAGCCGCTTGATGCCCAAGCACGTATCTGGTTCCATTTCCTTCGCTACTGACTAATGCCCACAATGCACACCCAGACTATTTCGCGAGAACGCGTATTCCTGCTCTATTGCATCCTGGAGGGCAACATGATTGATGTTGACGCCCTCATTTACCGGGAGTTGTTCGAGTCCCTAAAGTCCACTACAGGTAACCTTTGGTTTCCCGCACTCATCACCGAGCTCTGTCCGAATGCAGGGGTGATTTTTGATGCCAACGAAGAGAGAGCATTGCTCCCACAACCCCTCACTGTAGCAGCGACACAACGCATTCTGCAAAAATGCCAACCACGGCTGCACGGGCCAATGTGGCGCTCATCTATCGAACCATCGTAAACAATACACTGATTTCAGCAGCGGCGTTCACGCTTTGGTGGCTCGAGTCACCACATTGCAACGTTCGATCGGCCTCTCTTCTTCAGGCGCGCGATGTGGTGGCAATATGTGGGAGAGAGACCGTAGCAGCGGAAAATCTCATGGCAAATGCTCCAAAGTACACCCCATTGCCGGCCTTTCCTGAGACGAGCTTCGATATGTACAATTCGTCCTGCGGCCCACCACAGCAGGAACAGGTAGGGTCGCGGAAGCGTCACAGGAGCAGGAGCTCACAGGAGGGTGAGCCCACCAGTACACACTCAGCTGACACCGAGGACGAAGAGGTGTCAAACTCTCGGGGACCTACCATTGGACCTTCAGCAGGGAAAGGTTAAGATCAGTAGAGTTGTATCTTGCTGTTGACTTCTAGTACTAGACTCTTTTCCAACTTTTTTACATTTAAAAGAAAAAACCTTTTTTGGGAGGGTAGTGATTATACGACAATAGTCGCACTTCTCTTGCCCCTCCCCGCTTGACGGTTTGTAATGGGGGCATTGCATCGTTTAAGTGTGGGGAGATAGATACCAATTTGCGACATAATCTGCCACAAATGTCTCCGTGATTGTGTGCCATGTGCTTTGATTCATCCTACATTTAGTTTTTTGTGCACCTACTGATTTTTTTTGAAAAAACTCCATGGTATAGCATGAATAGGGCACTGTAGCAATGGAATGATTGCTTGTATAACTGAACATGCCACAATTGCTTAGGGGAACTAAACCTTTAGCTTGGGAAATTGACAGTGCTAGCCAACCTGATACGAGGTAAAGTGGCAATGAGGAAGTTTAAAGGGAAGAACCCCCAATGGAAGGATTAAATTGAGCCTACTGCCTACTTATTCTATTTTGAGTACATATCTGCTAGCCTATGTTTGATCCTTGATTTGTCTTAGTTCTTTGATATACTATCTAGCATCTGAGTTTGAAGTTCGTAGGAAAAAGGAATTAATTTCATACCCATTACCCCCATATGCAACCCAGTGATCATCTTTCCATGTCGTCACCCCCTTTGAGCCACACAAGTATGCTATAGCGGAGAAAGCGATAGGAGAATTGAACTAACAGGCAATGCTACAGAGTGCTCCCATGAAAAGCTGCGAAAGAATTGAAGAGCTGTTGTTTTGGTAAAAAGAAAAAAAGAAAAGAGAGAGAGAGAGAGAGAAGAGGAAAGAACCTAAGAAAAGGCTTGAAATAGAGAACATCATGAAGTACAAGATTCAAGGAGAGGCACTCAGCTGACGATGAAGGACTTATCTACCGTGTCGCTATAGCATCCACCATCTTTTCCATCTCCCAATATTTGGCCATCCACACATTACAAACCAAGAAGTCCTTTGGATGAACGAATACTCAGAATGCTAGGAAGAAAATTTAGAACTTTGACAAGGCTATGGATCTTCTGAGCCTATTGACAAGAGAGAAACAAAAAATCCCTTGGTAAGCGAGTGTAAACACTGAAACTTGAGAGCCCCTTGAGATTGCTTCATCTAAACAATACCACGTGTCATGAGCAGTTGGCACTAGGCAGTGGGATTGCCAAACAGGGGATGGAAACTAAAAGCAAGTGTGCAAGCAAGGTTCCACAGACAGGAGTACCACGGCTATGAGCTATTGTTCGCTACATCTGATTTTGCCCAGGAGTGCAAAAAGCTAAGTGCGGGGGTATTTGATGAGAAAAATAATACCATGTTTTCCCTATAATAATAGGCTGAAATTGAATGTTAAATCCAAGCTTAACCATAGATAATCTAAGAAAAAAGGCATACATTCATGATATAGGGACTAAGGAGTAGAAATCATTTGCATGTGTTGAGAATGGAACAATTTACTGTGTTTTTAAGGGAAATCATATCGCAAGGCTAATATGATGCTATAGCATTCTGCCAGCGATTCGAAGTGCAATACAAGGCATCCTAATTGCTATAGCAAAGTAGAGGAAGCAATGCTATGCGATATGTTTTCTGACCTTTTTACCCAGATGATTTTAGGAGTAAAAGAAAGGGCGATATTAACAGATAGGTTGCTAATGTAACGGAATAGAAGATGCGCGGGATCGGAACGAAAGATTTGGAGAATCCCGCGAGAATCAATAGAAGCAATCTACTCGGATCCAAAGATATGATAGATTACGGATGATTAGGAAAGGCCCAGCTGTTGTGACTTAAGCCGCAAGAAAAGACTGATTATAAAAGGAAAATAGCATAGCCAACCCGAACAGAGTCGGAGAGCCCTAGAACGAGATTCTGACTTTTGGCAGACTCAAGAGAAGAGTGAGAGATTTCACAAGAGCACGATACCCCCAGGGCCGCCCAGCATCCTTCCTTGTAGTGCGACGGAACGAAGAAGACGTGGAGTGGTGACGTGATAGGACCTTAACCACGCCGTCGGCAATTTCATCAAGCTTTCTGTTTTCAGTTCTTTTTATCTTTGTTTTATTGATCATGGGTCCTTCTGTTAGTGTCTGCTTTGTGTGTCCCTCGTCAGTCATGAACTAAACTTTATATGGCTGGACAAGAATGAGTCTTTAAGTGTTGAATGAACCCAGTTGCAGTTTCTTAATTAATTAAATTTGGTTTGCGTATCTGTGTGCTTATTACTATTCGGTTAATATCAAATGTATCGGACGTATAGTTAATATCAAATGTATCGGACGTGGAAGCTTCGATAGATTATAGTGGTGGGTTAACCAAATAGCTTTGTAGTCGGTGTCTATGCTGTAGCAATTGCGGAAGCTGTACAGTGTAGATGCTATAGCATTGGGGTAGAACAACTGGGGGATTAAAGCACTTAAGGATGATTCTGAGTCTAGCCTGACTTTTTACTGATATCTTCTCTCATTCATAGATTTTTTGTTTACATTTGCTAGTAACATAGTTACGAAACCTCTCAACCAATTATATCTATTTTCTATTTTTCACAACTATCATGGCATCGGTGCGTCATTCCTCGGTATCTCAGTCTCTGTGGAACGATACTCTACTTACACTTTATTACTTGTTCGACTAGTTCACTTGCCATCAAGGAAATCGACCAATAGTGTTAGGGTTGGAATTTTGCATTTTTAAGGCCATCAATAGATCTGGAACGAGATTTTGTATGGCGTATGGTCATGGGTTAAGTTGCCGAAGTAAAAAACACCAAAAACACTAAGTTTAGGTTGCTGCCCGTTTCAGGGAAATCTGGGCAGTGAAGTTTCTAGCGTATCTTTAAGGGTGTAAATGAACTTGTTTTGTGCTACAATTTTACATGTGAAATCTAGACATCTGGGGCATGAATCTACATATATAATATGATAAATTTGGATAATAGTTACTGGGTGAAATAAATGTTTGAAAAAGGGGCTAGGACCAGTGACGCGAATCTGGACCAGGGGAGAGAAAGTAAGCAACACGCCAAACGATTTGTACTTTTAGGCTCTGGGTATATTTTTAATCGAAAATATACATCTGAAGGGTTCAGATGGCGTTGGTTTCATGTTAAAATGAATTTTTTGGAATTTATTAAAAATGATACAAGTGGGGTCAGAAACACTGGATTTTTCTGGAAATTTATAAGGAGCTCGAATTTTCACAAACTTGCAAGGGTATTTTTGTCGGGAAGCTGATCGATATATATTTCAGCTAAGCTTCCTATACTTTCGCAAATTAGCATATAAATATGTATATATATATATATATGTATATATATATATTGTGCAGTGATATTTTCATTTATGTTTAAACTCCCAAAACTGAGACCTATAGGCAACAAAACAACTTATATATAACTCCCTTACCTTGCTACTTTTCGGGCTTGTATGCTATGATTCTCTCTGCCTCTCACCGACGGTGCATTTGTGTTCCTTTTTGGGTTAACTAAATCTCTGATGAAAACACACCTATGTTTTCCTGATATGAAATAGAGGAAGTTCGTGATGTTTCTAGTCTCTCTCTCTCTCTTTGTCGTCCTCATCTCTCCCTCTCTCTGAGTTTCTGTCTTAATATCTTCCGTTCAAATGGTTGTAATGAGGGAGGGAGTATATACTGAATTAAAGGTCCAGTCTAGGAGAAGAGGAAGAATGGGCCGAAGGGTATATGGTGCTTGGCTCGAGAGAGGTATGGGAGTTGCTTCTAACGTAAAGAGAAGTATGGTTTTACTGATGAGAGAAGCATGGGTGTGAGCGGATCTTTCGCTGCAAAATCATGTGGCATCTGCTCCTATTCCGTGTTTTGATGAAGTGAATCAAAGAAGCAGATATTGTGCAGTCAAAGAGGGAGTCTGGATGGAATGGTATATGGGTTGTGAGTATTATTGGGTTGGGTCTTATATAATAATTAACGGGTTGGTAAGTGTTTAGTTTTTACGCAGGCCCAGTGAGAATGAGAAACAAAGTGAGCTTATACAATGATCTCCCATTTCTCATTCATATGCTATTGGGCTTATCTCATTTACTTAGGTTTTATTATTTATTTATTATTATTATTATTATTATTTTATTTTATTTTTATATCCTAAAAATAAATTCGGATATTACAATTCTCCCCACCTAAATAGAATTTTGTCCCCAAAATTCTTAACAAGTCATTAAGGAAGTTAATTCATATCTCAAGCTCCTAATATACATCAACAAAGTCGAACAATGCTTTGCCAAAATAATTTGGCATGGTGTCACACCTCCACTGGCCTCACCCTTTTGAGTGGCCGTTTAGAAGGATTACTTATATTAGTTACCTTTCCTTCATTCATAGATCCATCTAACGTGTATCAGAGTGAGCGCAACAGAGCATTCAACCGATTTGGACAATCTACTGACTGGTAAAAGTAAATAATCAGAAAATAAAAGTCCCCAAAGGGTTAAGGGTACAGTCATTCGAAAATAAATATCAAAATATATACAAAGACTCCAAGGTATAAATACAATATATAATAGGGCATCCCCTATTCTTCAACTGCAGTGCCATCCCTACCTCTCCAAAAAGGCCTTTACAATCAGGCACGTCCCCCTGTGTCACCAAAAGCTTCTGGAGTCCAACAATGGCCCCCAGAGTAACCATCAATACTCATGCATTAAATGTGTAATGCGTATGCATGCAACCATTTATGTATGTAAACAGAGAAAAGTATGCCAAATACACCACAATATGCAAACAAAAACATACTTAATAACACGTCTTCCCACCGTCGGGTCGCCTTACCAATGCAGACCCCAGAATTACCGAAATCACAAGCCTGTTTCCGTTGAGTCACCGCACAGGCAGACCCTGGCAGGTACCGCCTGTTTCTGTTCATTCGCTACATAAGCAGACCCCGGCAGGCACCCTCAGTGCTAGGGACACATCACACACATGTTCTGTATGCATATTTGGCAAAACAATACAAAAACAACACATATGGCGAGCAACACATACATCAAACACATAAAAGTGCCGGAGTAAAGTGGTTACTACCTGATGAGCTTTTACCGTCCTATCAAATTTTATTGTGTCTGGCAGCTCCTTCAGGTACAATTTTACCCTAGATAACACCAACAGCGTTTAGATCAAGGTTCGTTAGAAACCATACCTATGTGCGAATTGGTGAACGTCTCTTTTGGATTTAATCACGTGGGCTACCTTCTCGATCACCAGGAGCAGACTCTACGAGTCTCCTCCCTCAACCTGTATCCACACGAATAGACTTGAACACAGACGGCAGCATGCTAGCGCCTTTAATGTTTTCTCGCATCTCTCCTTTCTCTTTAGGGTTTCTTGCGGCTTCTCTAATTCATCCATACTACAATATTCCAAAATTAATCTAATTAATCTTGAAATTCGAATTTGAATTAAAACAATATATTAATTAAATCTATCCAACAGATCTAATCAAATATATTTATTTAATTTGAATAATGAGCCTACAGATTTAATTTATCTTTATAAATTAAATCGAGATATGATATCTTTCTATTCAATTAAATCAGATACTATATCTCAATTTAATTAAATCGAATACAATATCTCAATTTATTATAGTTATTTAATTTATCAAATAAATTAAATACTATATATAATAATAATATTATCAATGAATAATATCATTATTATTTTCAAATTTAATAATATATATATATCCATCTTAGATTAAATACTGCATTCATTAAATCTTAGACATATATAAGATTCAATGAATCTGGACACTTTTGCTCGTGTTGGGCTATTCTTGTGTGCGACCCTGCAGGCCCACATGAGATTGGTAGTGGGCCAATACTGTACCAACCCACAAGTCGCAAGCGGCCTCTAGCAAGACATTGCGACTACCCAAATCATACGGGGATCGATAATACGATACTACCTATGATACAACCATGTCACGTCCCTTTTGTCACGCGAGATTTGGTCAAGGGTGAGGCATGGATAATGTCAACTTCTTGTTCTTGACCATTACTTTCTCGATTCTCGAGTAGTCTAATAATGGAAACTCGTTTCCTTCGTAGTATGGCCATACATTTCTCAGACTCACTCATCGATGGGCCCAATATTATCTCTCTACAAATGTGAGGGACAAATTCCATCTTGACCATTCACATTCCTCTGCATGAAAACCACTGATCCCGATCCAAGCCTTTATCATCACCTGGTCAAAGGTGACTTTTGACTAGGTCAAAGATCAGCGACTCATCGTGCAGGAATCCATGATGATCTTAGGTCAAAGGGCGTTGTGACGCGGTTATACAAGAGATAAGCTTATGACTAAATCCATGCAGCTTTCTCATAGTGGGTCGGTCCAGCACCTTGTACTCTTACAAGTGCCTATAACTTTGATTCATATCTCCATACCTCATCAAAGTCTACTGGTCTTATTTCATCTTCGCTCCCGTGTAGATGACCGACCAGGGACATTTAGGATAATCTATAAGATATATCCAGGGATAAGTTATCACTATAAACATGCGAAATGAAATGATAACTAAATGGAGAACAATGACTTGCCCCTAGGGCATAATTTCCAACAGTACTTACATAGCCATAAGGGTGAAAGCCTACACTTAAATGATTGCTCATATAGTTTATGTTGCAATATAAAAAAATGAAGGAAATCTTGATGAGGACACATTGATTGACAACCGTTTCATTTGTAGTCAAGGAAACAAAAAAGATTCACCTACTCTTCTGGATTTTCAGAATTTCAAGATACCTTGCTCATTGGTATTAAGATTGAAAAGAATTGGTCTAAAAAATGTCAACCACTTGCTTAATTAAGTCTGAGAAAACATTAAAAAAAAGTCTAAGAAACATGGGATGAGGTAAGCGTGAGGTTCACCCAAAATCTTAATATATGTTCTGTAACACCCCAAATTTTGTAGTTCAAAATGTGTCGGTTGACACTTAGTTTTAGAAAAATCAACAGGGTTTGAGGTGCTACCACTCAGAGTAATGCGGAAATGGAGAGCATGCGCTAACATTTGGACGATGAGTAACTGATACAAAATGCCCAGACATATGCTGATGTCCCGACATAAACTGATATATTGAAAATTTCCCGAAGGAATATTCATGTGATACATTAGTACAGAGCTTTGTATAATTACAAATCTTTATGGTAACTATACAATCTTCAACCAAGTCGTAGCTAGACTTGGGGCAATGAACCTAACTCCGTTAATCAACCAATTCGTCCGGTAGGTGTCTATCATGGGAGTCTCACCGACTTTACGGCGATCGATTGACTGATCCACATAGACTAGCCCTGCTTTTGGCACCGAACGGTTTGAAATAACTTTGTTAAATCCGTGCCAGAATGAATTGCTCTGATTACGCTCTTCCGGGATTTGCTTTGACCGGTGCCTCTTATCGGGTCCTCCCTCCGTTGCCTTTTCCGGGCTTCATCTACCGGTGCCTTCTTCGACCGGTTCCTTTCCCCGAAACTCTCTCTTGTACATCTGTTTCTGGAAATATTATCTTGACTGACTGCATTTAAACTCTGCTGATAAACTCTGCTGTTTCAACCTCTGATAAAAGCTATCTTGACTGCATTTAAAGTAACATTTCAAATCCTCTTTACTACTCTATTTGACAAGTGTTGTCATCATCAAAAAGGGGAGAATGTTAGTTCTCTAAGGGTTTTGATGATAACGACAATTGTAAACAAGATTAAGTGTAGTTGGAATTTGTTATTTTCAATATAAAACACTCGAGGCTTTGACAAACTCGAGCCTGCTTTTACAAACCGGAGGTTCGCTTTGGAACAAAGACCAAACTTGGGATATAACACTTCAAACCTTACACCAAACCTCGGGTTTGTCGCGAGAACTCGAGTTCACAAATGTGAACCTCGGGTTTAGGTTGGGCCGATAACATTGTAAGTTTAAAACTCTTTTTAAACTCGAGCCTATTAACTTGAACCTCGGGTTTACCTCGGGAAGATTTTTTCAAGTACTAAGAGCTTTGGGTGCTCTTCACTGTTTCATTGGAAGCAAAGTTTTTCAAATTTGAAAAGCTCCTAAAAGTACTTTAGCCAAACGAACTCGAGCTGTCTCTATCAAACCTCGGGTTTGCCTCGAGCCGAGATCTTTTAAAAGCTTTCAACAAAACAAACTCGAGCCTATGCATTTAAACCTCGGGTTCATTTCAAGCCGAGAGCACTCGAGTTTTTCAAGTCAAACAAACTCGAGCTGTGTACTTAAACCTCGGGTTTATTTCGGGCCGAGAGCATTTAAGTTTTTCAAAGATAATCGAACTCGAGCCTATCATTGTAAACTCGAGTTCACCTCCTACAAAGGGCAATGTGTTTTTCAAATTAAGAAGAACTCTAGAGTTCACGATATGAACCTCGGGTTTGAGCTTGTATACAAAAAGCGAGATTTTGCTAAACAAGTGTCAAACTCGAGCCTACCCACTAATAGACTCGAGTTCATACTTTTGCTAGAAGTTTCTCAAAAGTCAAAATATCGATTTCCTCTCGGATGGAGTGAACTCGAGTTCACTATGTGCAAACTCGAGTTCCAAGCAACCCGAGAGCAAAGAAAGCTTTTATGTCTCAAGAACCTCAGGTTCTATTTTGCAAACCTCCAGTTTAGCAATTTTTGAACTTAAACGCCCTTACATTTCGAAGCTTCGAACTCGAGCCTGCATGAACTGAACTCGAGTTCGTGTCGTTGTTTCAGAAATTCAAATCAGACAATTCAACAAATCACTCTTGTTTGTTCCAATTGCCTTCATGAATCATTCACTTATATTCCCAGATATATTTAACATGTTTATTGAGTGGATTTCGGTTAGCACGAGATAAAGATTAATGAAGATCAAAGCAAAAAGCAAAAAGGTGCTCGATACATTTAATGCACTCCCGCAAACCAACCTCCTTTTTGGTTAATCCATCCGAGCACGCATTCTCAACGTTCAAAAATACTTTCTTCATCAAGCAAACTCTTCTCCAACGGACAAATCCTCGAGCTCCACCTCGAACATATTAGCAACTGGATTAGTTGGAGTTTAGAGAGAGAAGATGACCGAGACTTAATGCTAATCACCTACAACGGTTGGATTCATCATACAACGGTCATTTAATGTTCTCTACCTATAAATAGAGTTCATTAACTTCTTCTCAAGTTGATACAACTACGAGAGCGAAAATTCATTGATTGTCATTTATTGTGTCCAGCTTTCATCTATATTGTATCAATCTGATACTTGCACTTCAGTGTTCATTTTATCTGCTCTGTGAGAGAGTTCTATCTGTAAATCATTTATTGATTGAGATAACCACAAGTCAGGGGACTTGGTGGTTGGGTGTATTGATTGCAACTTGTAAGGGGGAGTGAGTTCTAGAGAGAGAACTACTCTTGAGTACGAGTTTGTAATCGGTTTGTAAGTATAGTGGATTGAAAATCCCAAGTGTGGCTTGGGACTTGGATGTAGGTCAAGGATAAGACCGAACCAGGATAATTTCTTCTGTGCAAGCTTTCCTTCCCTTCCTCCTCTGCTATCATCTGTTTTTACTTGTTCAAAACAGAGCACTTTCAGAAAAGTTTTTAAAATACCCAATTCACCCCCCTCTTGGGTATATTGCTCCATTTACATTTGGTATCAGAGCAAGGTCTTCTCTTAAGAGCTTAACAACTCGAGAAGGATCATTATGGAAGGTATCTTACCTGATGGAGCATCTATCAACGACCACCTGGTTTCAATGGAGAGCACTACTCCTTCGGAAGGCCAAATTCAAAGTGTTTGTTATGGCAACTGAGTATGGTCTTTGGAGAGTATTTGAAAGAGGAGATTATGAGCCATCAACCGTAGAAGATGGAGTCAGAGTTCCCAAGCTAGAAGAGGAATATGATGAGAACGACAGAAGAAACGTCACCCTCAACAAAGAAGGCGGTTCTACTTCTCCAAAGTGCACTCGAGTCAACAAGAATACTTTCGTATTTGCACCTTATCATCTGCTAAGGCCATGTGGGATGCTCGGAGATAGCTCATGAAGGAACAGTGGAGTAAAGCAAAACGAGTCAATACTCTTATGACCGAATATGATCTTCTTCGAATGAAGCCTGGTGAATCCATTGGAGAATTTCAGCTTCGTTTCACCCATCTCATAAATCAACTCGTGGCTCTTGGAAAGGAATACGACCAGCCGGTTCAAGTGAGAAAGATTCTAAACATTCTGAATAAGGAATGGGAGGCCAAGGTCACAGCGATAGAGGAAGCGCGAGGAGAATCAATGACGTCGTGGCTGCTCTCTTTTGGAAGCTTGTCTCGAGTATGAAGCCAAGCTAAAATTCAAGAAGGGACTTGATGAAGTTCATGGCAAGAACAAAGGAATTGCCCTCAAGGCTGCAAGAGAAGTTAAAGATTCAGATGAAGAAAATGAGAATGTAGACGAAGATGAGGAAATAGGCATGATGGTTCGTAGATTCAAGAAATTCTACAAGAGGGACCAAGGCTTCAAGAAATTTCATAAAGCTAGCTCCGGCTATGAGGCAAAGAAGCCAATCATCTCCGCTACGAATGTCAAAAGCCCGGCCACATCAAGTCGAATGCCCACACTGAACAACAAAGACAAAGAAAAGAAGAAGTTCAGCAAATACAAGAAGAAAGCTTATGTCTCCGGCATTTGGGGTGATAGCTCATCGATGAAGATGATGAGAATGAGGAAGAAAAAAGCAAATATATGTCTAGTTGCTGAAGAAGAAGAGCAACGTGCTAAACTTGAAGAGGTATATGATTGCAAACCTCCTTATGATGATCTATTTGATGAATATATGATCAGTGCAATTTGAATTTGAAAAACTTGCTGAAAAATATTTCAAACTGAAAAACAAATCTTACTCTTGAATCTCAAGTTGAAAAGTTTTCCTCTTGAAAAATACTATTTGTCAAGATTGTCCTGATCGAAGAAAAAGAATTCATATCTTACAAAGACACTTGAAAAATTCACTAGAGGAAGTGAAATGCTCAATGTCATTTTGAAACAACAACGTTTTATAAATGATAGATCGGGCATTGGTTACGGACCGATTTTGATAAGAGGAAAGGCAAGAAGAAGAGTGGTCAAAAAATGTACATGAACTATTTCACAAAATCAGTTCACTCTTCAAATCCCTTTGCACATTGCAATTACTTTGTAATAAGAAGGGTCATTCTACTTCATCTTGCTTTCATAAGAAAGAAAGAAAAATTAAGCCTGTGGGAAATTATCAATGGGTACCGAAAGGAACTTATGTTCCCAAGGTCAAAACTAACTCCAAAGGACCCAAGAAAAGATGGGTACCTAAGGCTTGATCCCTTGTGAATTGCGGGTTTGTCTTAGAGCATCAAGACCCAACAAGTGGTACATTGATAGTGGGTGCTCAAGACACATGACTCGGAGATGAATCTAAATTCCTTTCAATCAAACCAAAGGATGGTGGTAGAGTCACATTTGGAGGAGACCAATCGGGAAAAATTGCTAGGATTGGTGAGATAGGATGAAGGTCCTCTCATCAAAGATGTCTACCTAGTAGAAGGATTGTGTCACAACCTCCTAAGTGTGAGCCAAAGCACCGACAAGGGTAACCTAGTTATCTTTGATTCAAATGAATGCTTGATTGTTAGAAAGGATTTAGTCTCCATTGATGATTTGAAAACTAAAGCCTTATTTAGAGCACCTAGAGATGGAAATTGTTATACTCTTAACTTCTCTAGCAATGCTTCACTTTCTCCCGAAAACTGTTTTGTTAGTAACTTGAATGAGAGTTGGCTATGGCATAAATGATTAGCTCATGTTAATATGTTTCAACTTGACAAGTTGCTTTGAAAAAGGATTTGGTCATTGGTATTCCTAAATTGAATTTCAAAAATGATATAGTCTGTGATGCTTGTCAAAGAGGAAAACAAACCAAATCTTCTTTTAAAGCAAAAAATGAGATCTCAACTAATAGACCTCTTCAATTACTTCATATGGATCTAGTTGGACCAGGCTAGAGTAAAAATTCTTGGTGGAAATCTTTACACTTTGGTCATAGTTGATGATTATTCTAGATTTACTTGGACAATATTTTTATCATCTAAAGATGAAACGTTTGATCGTTTGTTACCTTTGCCAAAAAGGTCCGAACGAGAAAGGCTTTGCAATTTCGGTATAAGGACCGATCATGGTGGCGAATTTGAAAACAACGCCTTCGGCGAGTTACGTGACAATGTGGGGATTGATCACAATTTCTCGCTCCAAGGACTCCTCAACAAAACGGTGTGGTTGAGAGGAAGAATAGAGTCCTCACTGAGATGGCAAGGGCAATGTTAAATGAGAACAACACTTCTCAAGTGTTTTGGGCTGACGCGATGAGTACGACTTGCTACATCTCCAACCGAGCCTATTTGAGGAAGAAGCTGAACAAGACCCCATATGAACTCTACAAGGAAAGGAAGCCAAATCTCAGCCACCTACATGTCTTTGGATGCAAGTGCTATGTGCACAATAATGGTAAAGAGAATCTTGGTAAATTCGATTCCAAAGCGATATAGGTATCTTCATTGGTTATTCAAATAGAAGTAGAGCTTATAGAGTCTTTAATACTCGCACTCGTATTGTTGAAGAGTCAATACATGTTGTTTTCTGTGAATCCAAATCGATAAAGCCTTGGACAATGAAGAAGAAAATGTTTTCAAAAATCAATTCTTTTCGAAAACTACTCCTACTTCTATTGAAAATCCCGAAAATGTTTTTGAGGCCGATCCCCAAAACAACATTGAAAATCCTGATCGAGACTCAACCTAGAGCTTGGAAATTTATTAGAAATCATCCTTTAGACCAAGTTATAGGTGATATTAATCGGGGAGTAAGAACCGAAATAGTACTTTGAATGAAGTAACCTTTTCTGCATTTATATCTCATATAGAACCCTCTAAGATTGATGAAGCCCTTTCGGATAATGATTGGGTGTTAGCAATGCAAGAGGAGTTACATCAATTTGATAGAAATCAAGTTTGGGATTTGGTACCTAGGCCCAAAGACCATCCGGTCATTGGCACCAAATGGGTATTCAAGAACAAACGTGATGAGTCTCGCAATCATTGTCCGCAACAAGGCAAGATTGGTTGCCAAAGGCTATAATCAAGAAGAAGGAATTGATTATGAAGAAACTTATGCTCCGGTGGCAAGATTGGAAGCCATAAGAGTACTTCTAGCCTTTGCATGTGTGAAAGGTTTTAAACTATATCAAATGGATGTGAAAAGTGCTTTTCGAATGGTTTTATACAAGAGGAAGTTTATGTAGAACAACCTCCGGTTTTGAAAATGAACATTGTCCAGATCATGTGTATCGTCTCAAAAAAGGCTCTATATGGCACGAAACAAGCTCCTAGAGCTTGGTATGAGCGATTAAGCAAATTCCTTCTTGATCAAGGTTTTGTTAAAGGAAAAGCAGATACAACTCTCTTCATAAAGAGTAATAAGCTTAATGAAATTCTAATGGTTCAAATATATGTGGATGATATTATATTTGGTGCTTCTAATGATGCTTTGTGTGAAGAGTTTTCAAAGACTATGCGGGGAGAGTTTGAGATGTCCATGATGGGAGAGCTCAACTACTTTCTTGGACTTGCAAATCAAGCAAAGAAAAGATGGGATATTTATTTCCCAAACCAAATATCTGAATGATTTGCTGAAGAAATTTGGAATGGACCAATGCAATGGAGCTGACACTCCTATGAGCTCAACTGCTTCATTGGATGCTGATGAGAAGGGCAAAGATTTCAACATCACAAAGTATAGAGGAATGATTGGATCACTACTATATCTCACAGCGAGTCGTCCGGACATCCAATTCAGTGTAGGGATGTGTGCAAGGTTCCAATCCGCCCCAAAAGAGTCCCATGCTTGAACATGTGAAGAGGATATTCAGATATCTCTCGGACACGAAGACTCTTGGATTATGGTTTCCCAAAGGTCAACCGAACACTTGGTGGCATACTCGATTCGGATCATGCCGGCTACAAGACAGATAGAAAGAGCACAAGTGGCCAATGCGAATTCTTTGGCAACTCACTTGTCTCTTGGTTCAGCAAGAAGCAAACATCTGTGGCCGTGTCCTCTACTGAAGCTGAATATGTGGCTGCTTCAAGTTGTTGTGCTCAAGTGCTATGGTTGAAGCAACAACTTGCTGACTTGGGAGTTCACTTGAAGGAGATCCCAATATTGTGTGACAACACAAGCACAATAAGCTTGGCCAAGAATCCAGTTCAACACACTCGGACCAAGCATATTGATGTGAGGCATCATTTTATAAGGGATCACGTTCAGAAAAGAGATGTCAAAGTCATGTTCATCCCAACACATCTTCAACTTGCTGATATCTTCACAAAGCCATTAGCTAAGGAACCATTCAATTTCATAAGAAGAGAATTGGGAATGGTAAATCCCAATGAGTTGTGAGTTATCTTTCACCCAATGTTAGTTTAAGTTTTGATGATTGAATGTTACTAACTTAAGCATCGGAGTATCAAGACTTGTTTTATGCGGCATGATCATTTCTGAAAAATTGCTGAAAAGAGAGCAAACTCGAGCCTATCATATACGAACTCGAGCTCGAGAAGGACGAGAAAAGAAATGAGGATCTAACTATCCACGAACTCGAGCCCATAAGTGAGCAACCTCGAGTTCATTTGTGTCAAGAAAGGATACTGACTTCAACAACATATTCGGACTCGAGCCCGGAACTAGCAAACTTGAGCTCGCGGGATACGAGAGAGCAACCAAGATCGAGATTGGAACGAACTCGAGCACATAAGTTTTGAACTCGAGTTCATCAATGAGTTTTAAGAGTTCTCATATACACTCTTAAAGTCCAGGTTAGTGCCAGTTCGTGTGAACTCGAGCCTATTTCTTTCAGGCTCGAGCTCGTCGCACAATTTATATTCTGAAAACTTGGATTGTCTCTTCATTTCTCTCTTCCCGTGATCTAAACCCTAAATCTCCCAAAATCTTCCCATCTTCTTCGACTTGTTCCTGCGAAAATGGCATCCAAAACCACTACCTCTGCAAATACTCAAGATTCCAACCGAAGAAACACTCAAACCTCCCCACTGCCTCAACGAGAACCTTCAAGGAGGTTGAAAACTCGCTCGAAGCGCCTTCGCTATGGCATTGACAAATCTATAAGAGGAGTCCAAGGTGAAATTTCAGATGACGAGTCACCCCGGACCTAAGGGGTTTCAATCCGTGAAGAACGAACCAAAAGACGTCATGATCCTGAACCAGTTCCAGGAAAAGGGAAAAGGAAAGTCACTGAACCCACCGAGTCTTTCAGAGCAAAATTGCAACCCCAAAGGAAGCCGAAACAACACTCTGTCCCTTCCACTGGTCAAGCTAGTTCTCAACAACCAAAGGCGCAAGAACAATCGGGTCCTCAGGTATCTCTAGACACTCCTGCAATTGTCGAAATTTACAATCATTCTCGAATACCTAGAGGATTCTGTGAGGAACCCTGTCGTTTGTCTGCTGAAGAAGGAACCAAATTTAAAGAAAAATATGGTGAGCGATCCTTCTGTCCCATTGTTTATGTTGATCTGGCTAAATTGAAAGAGGATTGCAACTTAGATCTTTCTCCCTGGCTTCATCAATTCGCTACCCTACTCTCAATACAAATCCCATATAACCCCAAATTGGTGAAAATTTTCTACTTCCATATGCAATCTGACAATCTACTTGATGAAGAAGGGATCCTAAAAGAGGAAAGGATTACCACCAAAGTTAGAGGCCGAAAATCACCATTTCCCCTTCCTATTTGAACTCCATTTTACAAATTTCAAATCCCCCTTCTCCCACAGACATACGAGATATACTCCACAGGCAATTCATAGACCGCTTCGACCAAATGTGCTGTTCCCGACAAACTTAACATTCTGGATTTCACACCGCTTCAATGCCCCTCGCAACCGTGCAATCTGGTACATTTACACTAGGAATCTCTTACAAAAAGGAGGAAATTTCACTCATTTTGCAAAGAAAGATTTCCCTATCTTTGCCTCCATCTTGGACAAGCAACCCCACAATATTGGTCATTGGCTCTTTCATGAGATGTCCAAATTTGCATTCCAATCCAGACAGACATCTCAAATCCCCTTTCCTAGTCTCGTCTCTGTGATTCTGTTCCATGAGAGGATTTGGTACTTGGCTGCAAATGAAGCTCCAGTCAAGCCTCAAGAATTTGGCAGACACATCCTAAACTTGATGGGGATCAATCCCGAAGAAGGATCGGATCATCCGGGGCTCCGCCCGGATCAAGAGTTGCACGATCAAGAGGCACTTATTCTCGTGCACGGAAGCTCGAGTGCTCCACCACCTTCCATGCCCTCGATTTCGGTGTCAAAGTCCGGAAATTGTGGAAAAGGCAATCTCGATCTTACCGAGCGAGTCGAAGCGTAAATTGGGAAGTTGGTATCGAGGTCAATCGCGGTCATAGCAATCTGGTTGATACACGGGAGGGTTTTAGAATTGAGCAAGAAGGTCTAAAGACTCGGCTAGCGATCATTCCACCAAAGATCTCTACCCTCTTGGTCACTATGATGGATCTCGGTGGCAAGATGGACCAAATCTTACAAAATCGTCTATGGCTACCTCCACATCGGCCTCTAGACCTGTTCCCGAACCTCATGTTCCCCGTCTCTTTGATCTTGAGCCTAACCTTGCTCCCGAACCCGAGCCTTCAACGATCCTACCCCATCCTTGTTTGATGATGCCAAAGGGGAGAAGAGGAATGAAAGAATTTTTTTTTTTTTGTTCTTATTCTTAGTTTATATCTCTTGTCTTGTCTATTTGCTTTTGAAACTCTTTTGACATGGCTTTTGAAACTCTTTTGACATGGTATTGTACTCTCTCTTGTACATCTGTTTCTGGAAATATTATCTTGACGATCGCATTTAAACTCGCGATAAACTCTAAACCTCGATAAAGCTATCTTGACTGCATTTAAAGTAACATTTCAAATCCTCTTTACTACTCTAGTTTACAAGTGTTGTCATCATCAAAAAGGGGGAGAATGTTAGTTCTCTAAGGGTTTTGATGATAACGACAATTGTAAACAAGATTAAGTGTAGTTGGAATTTGTTATTTTCAATATAAAACACTCGGGCTTTGACAAACTCGAGCTGCTTTTACAAACCGGAGGTTCGCTTTGGAACAAAGACCAAACTTGGGATATAACACTTCAAACCTTACACCAAACCTCGGGTTTGTCTCGTGAGAACTCGAGTTCACAAATGTGAACCTCAGGTTTAGGTTGGGCCGATAACATTGTAAGTTTAAAACTCTTTTTAAACTCGAGCCTATTAACTTGAACCTCAGGTTTACCCCTGGCGGGAAGATTTTTTCAAGTACTAAGAGCTTTGGGTGCTCTTCACTGTTTCATTGGAAGCAAAGTTTTTCAAATTTGAAAAGCTCCTAAAAGTACTTTAGCCAAACGAACTCGAGCTGTCTCTATCAAACCTCGGGTTTGCCTCGAGCCGAGATCTTTTAAAAGCTTTCAACAAAACAAACTCGAGCCTATGCATTTAAACCTCGGGTTCATTTCAAGCCGAGAGCACTCGAGTTTTTCAAGTCAAACAAACTCGAGCTGTGTACTTAAACCTCGGGTTTATTTCGAGTGCCGAGAGCATTTAAGTTTTTCAAAGATAATCGAACTCGAGCCTATCATTGTAAACTCGAGTTCACCTCCTACAAAGGGCAATGTGTTTTTCAAATTAAGAAGAACTCTAGAGTTCACGATATGAACCTCGGGTTTGAGCTTGTATACAAAAAGCCGAGATTTTGCTAAACAAAGTGTCAAACTCGAGCCTACCCACTAATAGACTCGAGTTCATACTTTTGCTAGAAGTTTCTCAAAAGTCAAAATATCGATTTCCTCTCTGGATGGAGTGAACTCGAGTTCACTATGTGCAAACTCGAGTTCCAAGCAACCCGAGAGCAAAGAAAGCTTTTATGTCTCAAGAACCTCAGGTTCTATTTTGCAAACCTCCAGTTTAGCAATTTTTGAACTTAAACGCCCTTACACTTTGAAGCTTCGAACTCGAGCTGCGCATGAACGAACTCGAGTTCGTGTCGTTGTTTCAAAATTCAAATCGACAATTCAACAAATCACTCTTGTTTGTTCCAATTGCCTTCATGAATCATTCACTTATATTCCCAGATATATTTAACATGTTTATTGAGTGGATTTCAGTTAGCACAGATAAAGATTAATGAAGATCAAAGCAAAAAGCAAAAAGGTGCTCAGTACATTTAATGCACTCCTGCAAACCAACCTCCTTTTTGGTTAATCCATCTGAGCACGCATTCTCAACGTTCAAAAATACTTTCTTCATCAAGCAAACTCTTCTCCAACGGACAAATCCTCAGAGCTCCACCTCAGAACATATTAGCAACTGGATTAGTTGGAGTTTAGAGAGAGAAGATGACCAGACTTAATGCTAATCACCTACAACGGTTGGATTCATCATACAACGGTCATTTAATGTTCTCTACCTATAAATAGAGTTCATTAACTTCTTCTCAAGCCGATACAACTACGAGAGCGAAAATTCATTGATTGTCATTTATTGTGTTCAGGCTTTCATCTATATTGTATCAATCGATACTTGCACTTCAGTGTTCATTTTATCTCGCTTCTGTGAGAGAGTTCTATCTCGTAAATCATTTATTGATTGAGATAACCACAAGTCGGGGGACTTGGTGGTTGGGTGTATTTATTGCAACTTGTAAGGGGGAGTGAGTTCTAGAGAGAGAACTACTCTTGAGTACAGAGTTTGTAATCAGTTTGTGAGTATAGTGGATTGAAAATCCCAAGTGTGGCTTGGGACTGGATGTAGGTCAAGGATAAGACCGAACCAGGATAATTTCTTCTGTGCAAGCTTTCCTTCCCTTCCTCCTCTGCTATCATCTGTTTTTACTTGTTCAAAACATAGCACTTTCAGAAAAGTTTTTAAAATACCCAATTCACCCCCCCTCTTGGGTATATTGCTCCATTTACATTTGGTATCAGAGCAAGGTCTTCTCTTAAGAGCTTAACAACTCGAGAAGGATCATTATGGAAGGTATCTTACCTGATGGAGCATCTATCAACAGACCACCTGGTTTCAATGGAGAGCACTACTCCTTCTCGGAAGGCCAAATTCAAAGTGTTTGTTATGGCAACTGAGTATGGTCTTTGGAGAGTATTTGAAAGAGGAGATTATGAGCCATCAACGTAGAAGATGGAGTCGAGTTCCCAAGCTAGAAGAGGAATATGATGAGAACGACGGAAAAACGTCACCCTCAACAAAGCAAGGCGGTTACTGCTTCTCCAAAGTGCACTGAGTCAACAAGAATACTTTTGTATGTCGAAATCAATGAAGCTGGAAATTTCAGTTTTTCTGTTGGCTAATATGATTTTATTATTATTATTTTTTACACTCTAGGAATAATTCGTTCAACTGGTCATGTGGGAGATGAATTGGGTTTTGTTTATGGATAGCTACTAAATTGAAGTACAAGCCTGGGATTGTCAAGGGTGGGAAGAATCTTGCGCATGACTGTGGTGTTAGTCATTGCATTGGTTATTTCATGGAACCGCTACTCGTTCTTGCTTTGTTTGGGAAGAAGGCCCTCAAGATTAGACTCAAAGGTAATTTATTATGTCTTTTTAAACATGATGCTTTTTATCGAATGACCTTGTAATGACAAAAACAGAACTTAATTGTTAGAAATATGTATATGTATAAATTGTAAATAAGTCTAAATATAATTGGTTAGTTGGTCTTACTGTACATTTCTCTTCTATAAATAGGACCTGTTGTTGGGAAATACAATTGGAAAAACTCAACTTTACTTTCAATAAATGAGAAGAATATTTCCTTTGCCTTTTACAAGGCATTCAGATTATTGAGTTGAGTTGTTCAACATGGTATCGAGCCATCAAGTTCATCCTGAGAAATCAAGAAAGCCCCCAAGAAGGAAGTCCAAATTATTCAGCGAGTTCAAAAATTTCCTTACAAACGCAAATGCGAAGGTTGAAGAAATCACACAAAGATGGATCTATCATTTTTTCATTGGACAAAGGAAATCATGTGGGTAATGACCAGCAATTAAGCTTGGCATTCTCATTTTTTTAAAAGTAGAGATCATGTGAAGACTACAGACCTTGTGGATTATGACTAAAAAGTAACTTCCTTTACTGTTGTACAAAAAAAAAGAAAGAAAGAAAATAAAGTGCCTTTTGTGTTGTACAAAGCCTTCGAAAACCAAGAAACCACAACATCTCACAGCCCTCTCGGTCATCTTCATCTTTTCTTAGCTCGTTGCTCGATATGAGCATTATTGAGGGATTCATCTGTGTTGGTTATGTTTAGTTTTGATGATGTCTTATATAGATGCCATTAAGAGCAAAAAGATTGTATATCATACTTATCTTGTATATTGACTAACTACAATATATTTGATGTAGATTAGTCCAAAATGAATTATGGAGATTAATCAAGATGAGAGATTGAAGAAGGAAGAACTTGCTCTATAGAATGAGAAAATCATCATACAAGTTCCTAGATTGATTCTAGAAGTCCCCACGATGATATGGAAGTTGGAACGGCTCAAATCGGAGTGAAAATAAGCAATTTCAATGAGCTAACTCAAGCCGGCAATTTACCTCGAGTTAGAACATCTAGCTACAGTGTTTTGGGCATCTAGGATGTTTACCTCGAGTCACACAACTCACCACCTCGAGTCAGGGTGATTTCCAAGTGATTTTCGCTCCCAGGCATGTTTTACCTCGAGTCAGGACCTATTTACCTCGAGTTTTTGGTCTCTGAGATGTTTACCTCGAGTCAAGACATGTTTGCCTCGAGTTTTCACTGTTTGGGATGATTACCTCGAGTCAGTCACTTACTACCTCGAGTTAAAGTGCACTTTCAGCAACTCTGGTGCACTCTGTTCCACGTTCAGCTCGGGCGACCTTCGGTAATTGGATGATATCTCTCAAACCAGGAATCTGATTGATACGAAACTAGTGGCATATGAAACTAGACATCCAACACGTCATTTTGATATATAATGGAAGCCAAAATTAGTTCATATCAAGGAGATATGAATTTTACAAGTTACCAAAAACATCACCGTCACAGTCAGAACCAAGCTTCAATATTTTGAGTTTATCTCACACAATAAAAATCCAATTTAGCTAAACTCAGTGCCATTGGAAAGCTGACACACAGAGATTTCTATCAAGAGTTGAATCAACCAAAACAGAGCTCAGACCAGGGAGATATGGCCCTCGAAAGTTGACACACATGTTTCTGGAAACAATTCGGCATAGCCTCGGGTTTCTGCCTATATCTCACTTTAGAGAGCACTTTTTACCTCGAGTTACAGAGTCTACCTCGAGTTTTTAGAGCAGACAGAAAGATTGAACAATGGAGACAGGTTTTTACCTTGAGTCAGAAGCTCCACCTCGAGTCAAATGGCCTTCCCGAGAGTTTGAACAATGGAGAGCAGTTTTTAACTGGAGTCAGAAGTGTTGCCTCGAGTCAGATAATGTAGAAATCAATTTCAACGATGGATTAACTCGAGTCAAGTTTCCCCAACCTCGAGTCTCAATCACTTACAACCAACTCCAAATGGATTCTCGTTACAAAGCAACTGGAGTTAATATTTTTGCCTTGAGTGTCCAGTTTAACTCAAGTCTCCATATTGTCACCTCGAGTCACGAGACAAACCTCGAGTCATCACTCCTTCCACCTCGAGTCTCGATCATTTAGTCGAAATACATTTTCATTACGAAACTCGAGTCAAGTCGATCTACTCCCGAATCAAAATCCTACCTCGAGTTTCCATAAGTTCACCTCGAGTTAATAAGCCTCCTCGTTTGTGCATTTTGGATATTAAAGATTCATTAACTCGAGTCTATTGATCTGGGTTACCTCGAGTTATCTCTTCCTCTCGTTTTAAAGAATTCATATTTGCAATTATGATTCTCTTGAAGAACAACCAGATGATTACCAAAAGATCTTATACTACTTCTAAACATCATTCAACATTTATTGTGATATCATTAATCATAATGTTGAGTGATTTTCAGATGATTTAGCAACGGTCAGCAATAAGTTCCGTAAAACAAGACGATCGAGACAACGGATTGAATCCAATTAAGGCGAGATTAGCGCGAATGGTTAAATGCTACCAACGGTCAAAATCAAACAGATGAATTCAAATCCTACCAACGGCTATTTCTCCAACTATTATAAATTCACGAAGAAGAGAGTTCATCAAAAGAACCAAGACATACACGTACAAAGAATACAAAGTGTTCAATCTCTATTCTCAGTATATATCTTTAGATATCATTGAGCTTCAAGTGTTCATTATCTATCTACTCGTGAGAGAGTCTTATCATTTGTATTACAATTCATTCAAATCTCAAGATAGAGGTATCTTGAGTGTGGGTGTACAATTACAACTTGTAAGGGGAGTGAGTCCGAGAGTAAAAGGATCATCCTTCGTTTACGTAGTGTGTAATTGTGTCTCGAGTTATTTGGTTACAACTTGTAAAGAGGGGTAAGTCCTAGTGAGAGGATTACTTGAGAGTTACGAGTTTGTAATCAAGGATTGAGATAGTGAAATCCCGCAGTGTTTCGGGACCGGACGTAGGTCAAGAATTGGACCGAACCAAGATAACCTCTTGTGTTCATTGCTCTTCTCTCTATCTCTGTTTTAAGTGTTCTTGAGCAATTAGCGAAAGAATTTTCATAATCACCTATTCACCCCCTCTAGGTGATATTCCACCTTCATTTGGTATCAGAGCGTAGGTTTCTCAGTTGGGCTTAACATCCCGAGATAGATCATGGAAGGAATATTACCTGACGGTGCCTCAATCAACCGACCACCTGGCTTCAACGGTGAACATTATGCATTCTGGAAAGCAAAGTTCAGAGTGTTTGTTTTAGCCACGGAGTATGGTCTTTGGCAAGTCATAGAGAATGGGGATTATGTTCCCACAAGAGTAGAAGGCGGAGTTAATGTTCCAAAGGCTGAAGATGAATTCAATGAGGATGACGATGGAAAATGACTCTTAACAACGAGCCATTTTAATGCTCCAAAGTGCTCTTAGTCAAAAGGAGTATTGTCGTATTTGCAATCTACCTACAGCCAAGGAAATGTGGAAAGCTTTGGAAATGGCATACATGCCTACTATATGTGGAGAGAACTCCTCGCTTGAAGAAAGTGAGGAAGAAGAAGTTGCAAACATGTGCTTAATTGCTCAAGAAGAAGAGCAATGTGAAAACGATGATGAGGTATATGATTCTCAACCTACCTATGATGAATTATTGTCTCAATACAATGAACTACATTCTGAATTTGAAAAACTTGCAAAAGAGTTTATTGCCTCTAAGAGGAAAATCAAATTGCTCGAACAAACCAAAGATTTACCTCCGGTTTTCAGTTTATGAAAACTCGTTTTAAAAAATGTCCCGATCTTATAAAGAAAAATTCTTATCTTACAAAAACACTTGAGAAATTCACTAAGGGTAGTGAAATGCTCAATGTAATCTTGAAAGCTTAAAGATTTACAAATGATCGATCGGGCATAGGTTATAATCCTATTTTTGACAAAAGGAAAGGCAAAAAGAAAACTCGGTGGAAAATCTTATTTGAACTATTTTCAAAAATCAGTTCATACTTCAAATCCCTTTGCTCATTGTAACTATTGTAACCATAAAGGTCACAATACTTCATCATGCTTTCACAAGAAAGAAAGAAGAGACAAACCTCGTTGGTAATTATCAATGGGTACCAAAGGGAACTTATGTTTTCCCTAAGGTTCAAACTAACCCGGAAGGACCCAAGTATAAATGGGTACCAAAATGTCCATCTAGTGCTTTATATGTGCAGGATAATTTGAAAAACAATGGACATAAGAAAAGAGTTTCTCATGAGACTAAAAGGAGAACTCTCGGAGCATCCATTGCAGAAACTACAAGGTCAAATCATAAGAAGCAATGGACACAAGCAAGAGGAATATGTTCCACCTCAAGAACAAACTACCACAGAATACCATTCAACTATCTTGAGGAAAACAAGAAAAAGAGATTCTCTCAAGTGTCAAGTAGAAGACTCTTGAAGTTTATACCCTCAGAGAGAACTTTGCGACACCCATGGAAAGACATATGAAGAAGAGGCAAGTGGGTAAGCAAAGTCAATCCTTCAAGTACCTAAGGTAAAGTTATACAATGGTAAAACCTACTATGCTATTATCTGTAACATTTATTGAGGTTTTATATTGTGAAACCGTAGGAATAAGTATTGCAAACTACTTTTGAAATTGAGTTTTCACATCCTGATTTATTCTTCAAAGAGATTGCAATGTTCAATGATTTAATTCTTTATGCATGCATGATAATTTGAAAAGAAAGCATATCTTTTATGCATAAAGTCATGTTTAATTCATTGTGTTCAATTGGTCTGGAATGATTATATTCATACGAGTATGTGAATTTTTGGTTCCTACAAGCTTACAATGGTTGGATCCAAGAAAGGTTGGATACCATGGGAGAAAAGGTTTATATGTCTCTCGTAGGATCAAAGAAAGCTTATCAAGAATACCACTATGTAAATACAAGCTGCATATCAGGACTGTTAGTACATGATTTCTGATCTAAAGGAAGCTGAATGAATGGAGCTTGAACTTGGTGACATTATCAAGCAAGCTACTATAAGGACAAGAGGAATTACGGTGACATCTAATCCTTACCCTATTTTGCTCTTAAATGAATTACATATGTGGGTAATGAATACTTGTCCATTATTGCATTCCTTTAGCAATCAATCATTTATGTTGTTTCAAAATGTTTTCGATTGCTAAATGAACCATAAATGAATTTGTGCATAACTTTCGAGTTTATGTTTTTGAAGTGCACAATTCTAAAATTTGTTGTTGATTTCAATTCACCTTGTTTCTATAAAATGCATACAAACATGTTTGAAAAATATTCATGCTTTTATTGCATTCAAATGATGTTTTTCAAAATTGGAAGTTAAGTCTTGGTATACCGAATGTTGGATATATATGCTGAACTTTTCCCCGTCATCCACATGTTGATCTTTGGAATTCATTGTGCTACTTGAACTCTATTGTTTCATTCTCTAACTAGTTGGACCTCATGTCTAACAAGTTGATCATGCATGAGTTTCAAGTCTATCTTCAAGAAAAGAATTCAATTTGTGAATCTATTATGCCTTAAACACTAATGTTCATCATTCAGAATCCCGCATTCACTTTGTGCTCATATGTTTCGTTGTGCTAAGCATGTTTGATAATACTCCACCATCATGACTTTTGTTTGTGAGAAAATTGTTCAACATGTTTTCTAAATCAAGCATATTGACATATTCATTAAACCTATTGACTTCCACCATGTTTAACATGAGCATCGATTTTTCAAGCATGTTTCGTAAATAAATCTTTCATCCATGAAAATTTTGATTTCATAATGCATTATCACGTTTTTGAAAGAACATTCAAGATTTGAAACACTTTGTATGTTTCATTTTCATTCTTGACAAATCAGATCTGATTCATGAACTATGAATTGATAAATGCTTATCTTTATGGATAAGATTTTCTATGCTCATTAATCAAACTTACATGTATTTTATCAATGACATCTTTTTATGCATAAAGTGTATTTACAAATTGTCATTGAGAAATAACATTCTTGACCTGATTCAATTGTTTCCCTTTTGACTTATTGGCTTGAACTTTTTTGATTGGGTAAAATTATGTTCTTAATCTTTGATTGACTTATTATACTCTTTGCTCAAATATCATATGATTTAATTCTATAAGAGCATAAGAGTTGTTATGTCTAATCTTGTGTGGACTCAAGATTCATTGAGTACCAAAGAACATATTCTTTTTGCAGAGTTGACCAAAATGTTCTGTTGTTGAATACAAAGAACATAGGAAAACATAATAGACCATTTTCAATGGCTATGTCTACAACTTCTGTGACTTCACTTGAATGACATCCCATCACTAGCAAGAGGCTTAGACTAAGATGATAAGGAGCATGCTAGCTTGATGAGAAGCTATGAGAAGAAAGTAATTTTGAAGATCCTATACAAAGCTCATTTGGGATTTCCGCCTCTAATATGCAATTGGTGATTATAAAGAATCATCCTCTTGAAGCTCATTCACATCCAAAATCCTCAATATTGGTCACATCATCGAAAGTGATTAGTCAATGATTCATCAATGTCTACGAGGATTATAACTTGAGTAATTACGATATTACTCAAGTGAGGTATTGTATTATGAAACAATATGCGTATTGTATATCATAATCATGCTAGGCTAATTTGATTTTATGCATTTAATTTTATCTCATGAGTCTTAGCCGAGCAAACTCATTTCTAAAATGATCTTATGCTCTAAACTTTTTCTTTTATCATCATAAAAAGCATAAGTCTTACAATTATTTGGTATCATTAAATGGAACTTCATTCTTTAAGCATGCATCCATTAAGGGGGAGCTTCACATTCACATGTGTTTGATATCTTAAACAGCTCATCTCATTTTCTTGAAGAAAATCCTTTTAAGTATACTCATCTGTATTCACTATGTGTCTATTAGTTTTGATGATGAGTTAATATCATATTTTCCTTTCATTATCTTAATTTGAAAATATCATATAGAAAGGAACATCTTGACATTTGATTGCACTAATAACTCTCCTTTGCAAGAAAGTTTTACAATTGACTTAGGAGAATTCATGCAAAAAACCTTCCTTAATGAGCTCCAAGGAGAAATCATCAAATTGAGAAATAGTGTCTTCACGTTCCATCATTCAGCTGAGATATGCTCTATGAAGAATTCCTTGAAGAAAAGGCAAGTAATGGAAGCTGAGTATTGACCATATTCAGATGAAATTGCCTTCAAGAAGCCAAGACTTTGCTCTTGCTCGCATCGTACAAGATATTCATGATTCTTCTATCAAGCACAATCAGAGGATCTCTTTCAACAAGAAAGCTAGCAAATGGACTTCATCGATTATTCAACAATTTGCAGAACCAACATGAGCATTTCTAAACTCTACCTTTTTTTATTCAGCAGAAACTTTGCACATGTTTGGTGTCTATATACTTTAATTGTGAAAGATTTCTTGAAAATAATAGTGGAGAGAAAATTGTTTTGACATATGGTTAAGGAGAGACAAGTCAATTTTAACTTGTTTTCATATTTGCCTATATTTCTTCTTTACCTCAATCTTTTTGCTAATGACAAATAAGGGGGAGAGAATGGCAAGAAAAATATGTGATCTAATATATTTTCATATTCATACATATTTTTCTTAATGTATTTGCCATCATCAAAAAGGGGGAGAATGTTGGTTATGTTTAGTTTTGATGATGTCTTATATAGATGCCATTAAGAGCAAAAAGATTGTATATCATACTTATCTTGTATATTGACTAACTACAATATATTTGATGTAGATTAGTCCAAAATGAATTATGGAGATTAATCAAGATGAGAGATTGAAGAAGGAAGAACTTGCTCTATAGAATGAGAAAATCATCATACAAGTTCCTAGATTGATTCTAGAAGTCCCCACGATGATATGGAAGTTGGAACGGCTCAAATCGGAGTGAAAATAAGCAATTTCAATGAGCTAACTCAAGCCAGGCAATTTACCTCGAGTTAGAACATCTAGCTACAGTGTTTTGGGCATCTAGGATGTTTACCTCGAGTCACACAACTCACCACCTCGAGTCAGGGTGATTTCCAAGTGATTTTCGCTCCCAGGCATGTTTTACCTCGAGTCAGGACCTATTTACCTCGAGTTTTTGGTCTCTGAGATGTTTACCTCGAGTCAAGACATGTTTGCCTCGAGTTTTCACTGTTTGGGATGATTACCTCGAGTCAGTCACTTACTACCTCGAGTTAAAGTGCACTTTCAGCAACTCGGTGCACTCTGTTCCACGTTCAGCTCGGGCGACCTTCGGTAATTGGATGATATCTCTCAAACCAGGAATCTGATTGATACAAAACTAGTGGCATATGAAACTAGACATCCAACACGTCATTTTGATATATAATGGAAGCCAAAATTAGTTCCTATCAAGGAGATATGAATTTTACAAGTTACCACAAACATCACCGTCACAATCAGAACCAAGCTTCAATATTTTGAGTGTATCTCACACAATAAAAATCCAATTTAGCTAAACTCAGTGCCATTGGAAAGCTGACACACATAGATTTCTATCAAGAGTTGAATCAACCAAAAAAGAGCTCAGACCAGGGAGATATGGCCCTCGAAAGTTGACACACATGTTTCTGGAAACAATTCAGCATAGCCTCGGGTTTCTTCTATATCTCACTTTAGAGAGCACTTTTTACCTCGAGTTAAAGAGTCTACCTCGAGTTTTTAGAGCAGACAGAAAGATTGAACAATGGAGACAGGTTTTTACCTTGAGTCAGAAGCTCCACCTCGAGTCAAATGGCCTTCCCGAGAGTTTGAACAATGGAGAGCAGTTTTTAACTCGAGTCGAAGTGTTGCCTCGAGTCAGATAATGTAGAAATCAATTTCAACGATGGATTAACTCGAGTCAAGTTTCCCCAACCTCGAGTCTCAATCACTTACAACCAACTCCAAATGGATTCTCGTTACAAAGCAACTGGAGTTAATATTTTTGCCTTGAGTGTCCAGTTTAACTCAAGTCTCCATATTGTCACCTCGAGTCACAGACAAACCTCGAGTCATCACTCCTTCCACCTCGAGTCTCGAGCATTTTACTGAAATACATTTTCATTACGAAACTCGAGTCAAGTCGAATCTGCCTCCAATCAAAATCCTACCTCGAGTTTCCATAAGTTCACCTCGAGTTAATAAGCCTCCTCGTTTGTGCATTTTGGATATTAAAGATTCATTAACTCGAGTTGTTGATCTGCTACCTCGAGTTATCTCTTCCTCTCGTTTTAAAGAATTCATATTTGCAATTATGATTCTCTTGAAGAACAACCAAATGATTACCAAAAGATCTTATACTATTCTAAACATCATTCAACATTTATTGTGATATCATTAATCATAATGTTGAGTGATTTTCGATGATTTAGCAACGGTCAAGAATAAGTTCCGTAAAACAAGACGATCGAGACAACGGATTGAATCCAATTAAGGCGAGATTAGCGCGAATGGTTAAATGCTACCAACGGTCAAAATCAAACAGATGAATTCAAATCCTACCAACGGCTATTTCTCCAACTATTATAAATTCACGAAGAAGAGAGTTCATCAAAAAGAACCAGCACATACACAGACAAAGAATACAAAGTGTTCAATCTCTATTCTGTATATATCTTTAGATATCATTGAGCTTCAGTGTTCATTATCTATCTACTCTGTGAGAGAGTCTTATCATTTGTATTACAATTCATTCAAATCTCAAGATAGAGGTATCTTGAGTGTGGGTGTACAATTACAACTTGTAAGGGGGAGTGAGTCCGAGAGTAAAAGGATCATCCTTCGTTTACGAGTGTGTAATTGTGTCTGAGTTATTTGGTTACAACTTGTAAAGAGGGGTAAGTCCTAGTGAGAGGATTACTTGAGAGTTACAGAGTTTGTAATCAAGGATTGAGATAGTGAAATCCCAGAGTGTTTCTGGGGACTGGACGTAGGTCAAGAATTGGACCGAACCAAGATAACCTCTTGTGTTCATTGCTCTTCTCTCTATCTCTCGTTTTAAGTGTTCTTGAGCAATTAGCGAAAGAATTTTCATAATCACCTATTCACCCCCCTCTAGGTGATATTCCACCTTCAATCTGGAATTTTTTTTGAATCCTAGCTCTCGCCGCGGCACCTTTCCCAAAATCCTTCCACCATAGCTTCGGTAGATCCTATCGTCACTTCCACCACCATTACCAAATCCCTAGTGTTTCATCATGGCTGAAAAAGATTCTGGAAAATTGCATTCCAAGATAGAGGTCAACGGCTTGTCAATTGCTTCCAAGTCTATTCCATTCTCACACCCGTTATTCTTGCATCCATCTTATACTCAAAGGCTATCGATTATCTTACACATTCTCACAGGGATAGAGAACTATATAGTGCAGAGTCAGGCCATGTGGATTGCGCTACTCAGGAAATACAAACTCGGCCTAGTTGACGGTACTTGCCGGAAAGAGGACCGAGATCCAGTGCTACATGCTCAGTGGGAGAGATGCAACACTATCGTCCTCACCACATCTGAATCGATCGACAAAAAGAATGGAGCTCAGATTTTCTCTCCGTACTGTGAGATCAATTCACATTATCAAGGTTCCTCTTTTGTCTCCACCTATTTGTCAAAATTGAAGGCGTCTAGTCACATTGTCATCATTTACATGTAATACGTCTAAAGCATATTTTGACCTGATACAAGAATAGAAGCTTCTACAATTTCTAACGGGATTAAATGAGTCTCATCATCAACCCAGAGGACAAATTCTGGTTATGAGTCCACTCCCATATGTGAGTGAAGCTTACTCTATAATCATCTTGGATGAGACTCAAAGATTGATTTCCCTCTTTGACCGCCATCATCCAATAGAAGCTATAGCCATGGTTACAAGAGGTCGTGGCCGTGGAAGAGGAAGGAGCCTTGGAGACTCCTCTGTTGAATACACTCACTGCTTCAAGGAAGGTCATTTGCGAGAACAATGTTTCCAATTAGTAGGTTATCCATCAGGTCTAAAGGGAACCAAATCAAAACCACAAAATGAATATGGTCAGTTGGGGATAGAATCCACTTATGAACCAAACCTGCACATAAATATTACAAGCATAGTCGCCCCTTCTTTTACTCAAGAACAATATGAGCGCCTACTTCAAATCCTACAGAAGGATGTTGAATCAACTGTGCACACATTGACTGGTACAGGTTTGAGTATATCTCCCTCTATAAACTCCATTTATGCTTGCTGGATTTTAGACTCAGGTGCTACTACTCATATGATAGGTGATATTTCACTGTTAAACAAATGTGTTGCATATAATGGACCTATTAAGTCAATCAAGATTCCTGATGGACAAAGAGTCCCAGTTACACACATTGGTTCTATCAGTATAGCACCTCACATCACATTGCATAGCGTCCTGTATTCTCCAAAATTAAAGTTTAACCTCATAGCAATCTCTAAAGTCACTAAAGTGTTAGAGTGTATGGCTTGTTTTTTTTCCTAATTTCTGTGTCCTATAGGACCTTCAGGATGGAAGGACAAAGCTAACTGGTAGGATGATGGATGAATTGTTTATTGTTAGAATACCAAAGACTTCATATGTACTGACTGTTGCAAAGAAACACACTATACGTAAATACAATAAAGCCCTTAAATCATCTGATGTATGTTTGTGGCATAGGAGACTAGGCCATGCACCCTTTTATGTAATGAAGCGTTTGAATTTTTGTATTTGATGATACAGACTTGATAAATGACAAATGTGATGTCTGTGTTTAATCCAAGCAAACTAAGTTTCCATTCTCATCTTCTTTCATTAAAACTAAACCGTGTTTTGAACTTATACATTTGGATATATGGGGACCATATAGGACCCCCACCCATCAAGGATTTCAGTATTTTCTCACTATAATAGATGACTACTCAAGAGCTACATGGATGTTCTTGATGAGACATAAGTTTGATTCACACTACAAAAAAAAAAAAAAATTTGTGGCGAAAAAATTCCTCGCAAAAAAGCTATTTTTCGTTGCAAATCGGTTTGCAACGGATCCAGGTCCGTCGCAAAAATAGGCCTCGCAAATCACTTTTGCGACGAAAAAATGCCTTTTCCCTCGCAAATTGATGGAGACCTTTTGTCATTAGCCTTGGGGTCCACAATCAACAATTAACCAAGGATTGCGTATAGGCAAACCTAGGATCATTCGCTCTTTTCGAGGAGCATTTTATTGAATCCTAAGTAATCTAAATGTCATGCAAATGCAATGAAAACAAGGGGGATTGGGTTTTGGATTTTTAAATCAATAAACTAAAATAGAAATGCAATTTAAATGGAGCAAAGATAAAATATAATATAAGAAAATGAGATTAATTAGATTAAAAATGATTAACCCGAACTGGAATTCCATAACCTTCATCGGACAAAAAGATAATAACCAAACTTGTGATGAATTCTAGACAAACCGAGATCTCTGCGTTTGTCTAGATATTCCCTCGACTAGACGATCGCCTAGCATCTAATCGAACACGTGGGGAGCTCGCTATGCGATCACACAATGCTCTCTCGTAACCGGGTCGACCTAAGTCCTTAGGATATCAATCTAGGTATTAAATCTAATACCTAATCCGCAATTATAATCGGATCTGATTAAAATAAACAGAAATGAATTATGTTACCGATTGAAGCGTGAGTCCTCTGGATTCATGGAATCCTCAATCCATAGGTCAATCAAAGAAGCTTAGCCAAGCATGGCTAGGCAAAACGCAGAAGAAAAGATGAAGAAGAACATGAATAACAACTTAGAGAAAATAAAAAGCTTCTAATTTAATCCAAAAATCCCATAAAGCGTAATTGAGAATATGTTTTTTAGCCATCTAATCTAATCTATAAATAGGAAACACTAGGGCTACAAGATTGGCCCAACAATAGGAAACCTCTAATAAATGGTCTTTTATTACAAAATTCGAGCAAAATAAAAATCCAGAAATATAGGTCTGTCTTTAGCTCCAATTTCGTCCACCTTCTTGTCCAAATCAACTTTCTGAGCCTTCATAACAATTGTAGTTCTCTAAATCATCTAAAAAGGGAAAGAAGAATCAGGCTAATCGGATATCTAGATCAAAAGTTATGGCAAAAATACTAAATCATCAAAATATGGAATTTAATCATAAAAAATGAATTAAATTCAATTAAAAGCTCAAAGCTCGATTTAGTAATAAAATCCATTATTTATTAACTAAACAATCCTAAATTTATTCACCAAGAGATACAAATAAGTGTAACAATATTCAATTATCACAAATCCCAGAAATTTACGAGGGAAAAGTGTTCCCGACAAATTTCCGAGGATTTGAGAGGGAAAAAACTTTTCCTCGCAAATTCCAAATTATTTTTTAAAAAAATATAAAAAATCAGAAAAAAAAATTACAAAAAAATTAAAAATTTGAAAATAAAAAGACTTGTATATTAAAGCCAAAGTAGATCCCTCCACAAACCAGATATATATACGAGAAGTTGTGCTTCACAAGATGCATTCAAAAAGGAAAACAATAATTCATGGTTCCAATTCTAATATTGTATAGCCAGTTTGTAATATCCTGAATTTTGGGCATGGAGACTTGAGAATAAGCCTAAGTTAGGCAAACTACTAAGCCTGGTTCAAGAAATATGACATTTCCTGGATAGATAAAGATCCTCTGTGTTTTTTAGGAAAATAGAAAGAGAAGGAGACACTGGAGAGTCATATGTCAAAAAGCAAGAGTCGTGTAATGATCACATTGGGACACATGTCACTTCAATTCCTTGTCCTTTTAACATTGAATTTTGTTCACTATGAGAGAGAAGATAAAACCAGATGATTTTAGTCATATTCGTGCCCAAACACAAAATGTGGGTCCCATAGGTGAGTAACCAGTGGAAAAGTGACCAGTTAGGGGCTTCTTTTGAACTGAATTGGACAAATGTGGGGCCACTTTTGGAAGTTAAGAAAGACCCACACATGAATGTCCATTCAGGGGAGATTATCTGAAAAGTTGAAGAAAAGTACAAAGAGAAACACCCCATTGACCAAATGACCCACGTGGACCTAGTAGAAGGAGATTGGACCAGATAAAGTGAAAAGTCGGGGTAAAGTTGGAGGAAGATTTGGTGGGCCCAAAGTGGTGCCACCTAGCCCCCATAATCATTAAAAACGTGCTTGAAGAAAAAAAAAGAAAAAGTCACCAAAAGTCAAAATGCGGGACCCACTTACTGGAAAAAGGGGAATTAATCAGATAAATTAAGAAAAATAAAATAAAATTATGGAATTTGATTTGAGGGGTTCAGAAGGTGCCACCTAGCCCAAAGAAGTGTCTAGAGAGCTTGGGGAAAAAGAAAAGAATAATAAAGAAGTTTCGGGCCAAAATTGGTAATTTTCAGAAATTCCGGGCCAAAGTAGGTAATTTTCTCCAAATGAAAAGTAAAAATCTAGATATTTTGAAGGGGGCACGCCACTTGGCAGACCTAGAACCCTCTGGAATTTTTCTTGGAGAAAAAGTATAGCCAATCAGTCCATTAGACAGGATGTGGGCTCTATTGGTTGGTCAAAAAGGTGTTTTGGGTCCAAATAAGTAATTTTCACTATGTGAAAAGTAAAAATCTGCCAAACTTGGATGATAAGGAGCCATATGTTCTCAACCTAGAGTCCCCTAGAATTCTCTATAAATTCTTGGGAAATAAGTCAAAATGCCAGATCCATTTGAACAGGATTAAACACCAGATATTATGGACTCGCTCGTTACCTTCTACCTTTATTAGATGACATTTACTCTCTCTCTCTCTCTCTCTTAACCAAGGAGCACGAAATTTCAGAGGAAAAGAGAGAAGAGATCAGCCAACCTCCATAGCCAAGATCAGGTCCCAAGCTTCTAAGGTCATCAACCGAACTTCTGAATCAGGTAAACCCCGAAAACCTGAACCTTTGCAAATTGAACTTGTGATTTTCATGCAAAGGGTTAGGGCATGGTGTTGCAATTTGATTTTGGTGTTTTTTATGGTCTCAAAGTGTTTAAAACATGATTTTTTGTGGGATTAAACTATGATTTAAGTTTTCAAACTCAAAAACACCGAAAAATCCTTAAGAACAAGCTTGTTCCTAAATCAGTTTCGGGCGCGAACCTTCAACTAGGTTTTAAAAATAGTAAATGAACTTGGATTAAGCTGAAATTTTACAGGGATAAAGTACACATCCTAAGTTTCACCATGATGTATAATTTTATGTTTCTTCTAAGAGATAAAAATTGATAAAGTTGGCTTTGGAAGCATCGGGGTGAAATCGACCAAAGAGTGGAAAATGGGATACACACCAAAATATATGTAGTTTTTGTTAGTTTTCTATGTGTTTTGATGATAACTGACAATTGTAAACACAAGTAGTAGTTTGTCTTTGGTAAGTTGAAAAACTTACTGTCAAAGGCAAACTCGAGTTTTGGTTTCAAAACTCGAGTTTTGACTTTGACAGAGAGTAGCTCATTTTCAATGAACAAAGCAAAACTCAAGTTTTCATAAGAAAACTCGAGTTTTGGGCTTACAGAGAGCACTCAGTTTTTCACCTTGAGACAAACTCGAGTTTTGACTGAGAAACTCGAGTTTTCCATTACACGAGACTTCTCATTATTTTCGATGAAGACAAAATTCGAGTCGGGATTGGAAACCCGAGTTTTGGTCATACGAGAGTCTCCAACATTTTGAACATATGCAAACTCAGTTCGACTTAAAACCCCAAGATTTCACTTTGCCATGAGTTTTCTAAGTTTTCTCAAAGTAGTGAGAAAACTTAAGTTTTAGTTTGGAAACTCGAGTTTTCCCTTGGCGAGGAGTTTTCAAGTTTTACTTAGTTTTTGAAAACTCCGGTTTTCTCTGAAAACTCAAGTTTTGACTTGGCTCGATTTCTCAAAGTTTTCATACTTGAATGAAAACTCGAGTTTTGACCAACCCGAGAGCATTGCACTTTTTCAATGTTTTGAAAACTCCAGTTTTGGATGAAAACTCCAGTTTTGATGTTTTGGACTAAAACACATACTTCTCATTAAAAGTCCAAAACTCGAGTTTGGTTTTGGAAACTCGAGTTTTGAGTTTCATTCAAAAATGTGTTCCAAAGCTCAAATCGCGACTTTCCTCTCTGGAAGGAGGAAACTCAAGTCTTTTATGGAAACTCGAGTTTTGACTTAAGTGCACGGTTGAAAACTCGAGTTCAGAAGAACAAACTCAAGTTTGCATCGCTGAGTCTGAAAATCGAATCTGATGAATTTGTGAAACCTTCTTGTTTGATCTTAATACTTCCCATTATCATTCATTAATATTCCTAGCTATGTTTAACCACTTTGTTAGTGAGTTTTAGATGTTTTAAATGATATTAAATGAAGGTTAAAAGCAAAAGCAAAAAGTGACGTCAGCACATTAAATGCAAAACCCAGAAAGCTTGCATACTTTTGGGTAATCCTTCTGCACACGCTTGCAAAGGATTAATGTCTGCTTTCCACATCCAGTAGCTGCTATTCCAACGGATTAATATTCAAGAAGTCAACTCTAAACTTCTGTGAAACTGGATTAAGTGAAGAGTAGAGAGAGAAGAAGACTAAAGCTTAAGTCAATCCTTGTCTAATGAAGGCAACGATTATATTGAAGATTACAACGGTCATTTAATGCTCTCTTAGTATAAATAGAGCTGCATTCAATTCTTCTCAACAACCAATCTGCTGAAAATGAATTGCATTCAAGTCTTACACTTACACTTTCAGTTTTCACTTGTAAAGTATCTTTTGATACATTAAGCTTCAGTGATTATCATTATCCACTCTTAGAGAGAGTTTCTTGATTGTAAATCATTTATTGTAAAGAATCACAAGTCAGGGGACTTGGTGATTGGGTTCATTGATTGCAACTTGCAAGGGGGAGTAAGTTCTAGTGAGAGAATTACTCTTGAGTACAGAGTGTGTAATCAATTGTGATAGTAGAAAATCCCAGAGAGTCTGGGGACTGGACGTAGGTTAGGAGGTTGGACCGAACCAGTATAAATCTTTGTGTCTTGCTCCTCTTCTCTATACTCTTTGTTCACCTTTGTTTTTATTGTTCAAAACAGAGGAGTTTCGAAAAGTTTTTGAAATCCCCAATTCACCCCCTCTTAGTGATTTAGCTCCACTTTCATTTCTTTTGGTCTCTGAATCATTTTTCCTAAACAATATACATCTTAATGGTTCAAATGGCATTAGTTTCATGCAAAATATGATTTGTTTGAAATTTATTAAAAATCCCTGAAGTTGGGCCAAAAAACGAAATTTCTGGAAAATTCTGGTTAAGCTCGAATTTAACAAAAAAATGCAAGAGTATTTTTGGAAATACTAAAAATGGTGTATTTTGGTGTGATTAGGCCAGGGGAATTTCTAGAAAGGTCATTGAGCATAATAAATATTAAGGATAGTATATTGTACACCAGGTAGTAACACTTTACTCCGGCATTTTTTTGTGTTTGATGTATGTGTTGCTTGCCATATGTATTGTTTTTGTATTGTTTTGCCAAATATGTATACAGAACATGTTTGTGATTGTGTCCCTAGTGCTGAGGGTGCCTGCCAGGGTCTGCCTATGTGGAGGCCCAACGGGACTTGCTTGTGATTCTGGTAATTCTGGGGCCTGCCTTGGTAAGGTGGCTCGACGGTGCGAAGACGTGTTATGGTATATGTTTCTATTTGCATATTGTGGTGGATTTGGCATACTTTTCTGTGTTTACATACATACATGGTTGCATGCATACACATAACACATTTAGTGCATGAGTATTGATGGTTACTCTAGGGGCCATTGCCGGACTCCAGAAGCTTTTGGTGACACAGGGGAGTCGTGCCGGAAGTTTGAATTACCTTTTAGGAGAGGTATGGTCTATCAGTGCTGATTGAAGAATAGGGAATGCCCTATTATACCTTGTATTTATTTTGGGATGACTGTACATATATATTTGGTATTTTATTTTGGATAATTGTACCCTTAACCCTTCGGGGACTTTTACTTTTTGTTTGTTTTACTTTTACCAGTACAGTAATTGTCCAAACCGGTCATATGCTCTGTTGCACGTGCTCTGATATATAATCAAAATGGACTAATAACCAAGGAAAAGTAACAGTTTATAAGAAATCCCTCTAATCCGCCACCCGAAAGGGCGAGGCCTGTAGGGGTGTAACACAGTTGACCATATGGGGAAAAGGCTATTAACTCAAGTGTACAGCAATAAACAAGCAATCATTACGTCACAGGCTTGCAAGTCTACAAGCAGTTTAGATAGCAATGGAGATGAGAAAGAATATCCTTTTTAAGCCTTCGAATCATCACTGTTGCCTTAATCAAATTGTGCAATTCTTCATGTTACTTGCACCTTCGTATTGTCCAAATAATCCCTGGAAGACCAATAAAATAACATAATGTAGACAACAACAAACATAAAATTAACAACGGAAAAAGAACTGGCTAGTTCAAAGAATCTCATCTATATGCTAAAAGAAATAACTTACACCCTTGCAGTATCTATTACCATATTCATGGATGTTTCTATAAACATCAGGATATAGTGCCTCCAGCTGTTGAGCACAATTCCAAACAATATGATCAAAAGTGAAGATTCCAACTATGTCAGTCAATAATAAGGTTGTTTCCTTTTTATTTTTCTGATCGGAATCATTAACAAGGTATGACATCTGAAATAAATTGACAGCGAAAATACCTACTTGAATAGTTCAATTGGTTGGTACAAAGCAGGAGTTCCACTAAGCAATATTCCATATTCAGCTTTCTCTACAATGTTACACTTACACATTGAGTTAATCGGCAGGACAAAAGAGCATATGATAGATCAAGAGATTGGAATAAAGGATATTTCACTTTCAAATATGAAACCAGGATTTCTTTCAATGAGATTGGAAATAAAACTTTGAACAATTCCTTTTATTTACATTATCCTAAGAGTCAATACGCTACTTTAAAAAAGGGTAACAACCTAACAATTGCCAAAGTACATGTTATCACGTATTAGCCAATGGATTAGAACCACACCAGAAGTCAGCAACAAATTAAATTTCAGTAACCCAAACAATAAAGCATATAATAATGTAGAAAACAATCGAACATATCCCAAGATTCAACAAACAACAGATTTTATATTCACTGACCATGAGCTCAGTAAAGATACCAGAAGCAAGCATGTCAATGTAATTGTGGTTTTCAAGATTATAATACCTTTATAACCGGAAGAGAAGCAGTAGTTCTCTTTGCTAGAGCATTTTTCAGAAAGTGTGACTCATCTGCAATCACAACCTGAATGAAGTACTTCACTGATAAGAATGTGTGTGCACTTAATCAGTATAAAACTTCACAGACCAAACAAGAATACACTCAAGAAGAAAAAGTTCATGCACAACTATTACAGAACCAGATACTGCTTCAGGAAAAACTTGAATATCAAATTACAGCCCAATAATAGAATTAGCAAATGTAAAAGAAAATGTTATCTTTAGGGAAGCAAGCAACAGGAACTTCAGCAGATAAATCACATTTGAGAGGGACATCTTTACCTGCAAGTTTATAGATTATTTAAGTAAATTCCACATGATGAGAAGTTTGTATTAGAAATTAGTGTAAATGGTTTTGTACTGATTATTTAATATTTTAAATAGGAGTTGGAGGATGAACACAAAACAAGTGAATCAATTATGCAGCTGCAACAAGAGGGTCTTCTAAAAACTAAAACCACTAAATGCTAAGCAACAAAGCATTTGTGCTTACTGAAGTGCTAAACCCAATTGAACGAATGCAAATGAAATAATGCATCTAAAATCATACTTTTCATACTAATGGAAGTTAAGATAGTTAGGAACACACATTACAACACTGTGGGAAAACCATGCAGATAACTCTTCCAGAGTGTTTCTTGTAACCTTGGCATTCTAATGCTCACATATGTAATGTAGTAATCGTATATTTTTTAAAGAGTAGAAAGAATTAAAGAACAAGGGTTAGGAAAATAATTAATTAAAAAACGAGAAAATTTGATCAATGTCTTTCCAATTCTTAGTTTTCTTAGATGCCAAGTTTGAGGATTACCAAACGGAGGAAGCCTGGTGACAGTAAGATGCTTCAGAAAATTAAAAAGAGTGTCCTTCATTAGTTGAGTTTGCAGAAATTGGAGACTGACCTTAGTGGTTAAATTTGACTTCTTGAGATGTGAGACGTGATGAAATGCTTGAACAATATCTCATACAATTTTAGAAAATTTAACCCAACTTGTCATTAGAATGGCCAAGACAATCAAATCTTCACATTCTCTTTGGACTCCTCTTTTATCATCTGTCAAAAAGAAACACCAGGGCAATGTTGATACTAAAAAGATGTCCGACAGATTGCAAAACAACAAATCTCTACTAGTTGAATAAGGTAGCCTCGAATAGGATACAAACATAGCAGACAAGGATGAAAAAGAAAAGTGCAAGAAATACCAGGAGATTAGACAAATCACATATACATAATACCTTAACTTAATATTGAAAAGACTTAAGCAAGGAACCCTAGAATAACCTGGATAGCGATTCAGTGAACAACAGAAAGAGACAGAGGCTGAGACTCTGAGACGGTGAGGTGAGGACGAATCGCGGCCTGAGACGTGCGACTGTGTGAGTATGCGACTGCGAAGACGATGAGACCGAGACTCTCGAGTATGTAACGGATGACGGTAGGAGTGAGGACGAATCGCGGCCTGAGACGTGCGAGTATGAGACTAAGAAGACAGTGAGGCTAATCGAAGAGACGAAAATGCGATCGTGAAAGTAGATTTAGGGCTACTGAGTCGAGTGTGCAAGCGAAGCAAAGGCGGAAATCAAATGAGAGACTTGGATTTTTTTTTTTTTAAATTGCGTGGCTTACTTTCGTGGTAGAGATTAAAAAAAAATACATATTTACAATTTTTGCGAGGGAACCTACAAAAGGGATATTAAATCATTTTGCGAGGAAAACAGGTTTTCCTCGCAAAATTAAATCATTTTGCGAGGGAAAACAGGTTTCCCTCGCACAATTAAGGCATTTTGTGAGGGAAAATATGTTCCCTCGCAAAATGGCTTAAGTTTGCACAGGAAAATAGGTTCGCTCACAAAATTACTGGATTTGCGAGGGATTTTTAGTTCTGTCGCAAATATACAAATATTTGTGAGGGAAAAATGTTCCCTCGCAAATTCTGCCGCAAATTTTGCATTTTCTAGTAATGTCACATGCTTATATTCGCAATTTTATTGTATATATCATGACACGATTTAATGTTAAAATCAATTTCCTTGTACTGGAAATTGAGTTTATGAGTCATTCTTTTAAGGCTCTTATTCAGGAAAAGGGTATTGTACTGTTGGTCAATTTCCTTGATGGCAAGTGAACCAGTCGAATAAGTAATAAAGTGTAAGTAAAGTATCATCTCACAGAGACTAAGATACCAAGATGTGACACTCAAATGTTATAATAGTTGTGTGAAACAGAAAGTAAATCTAATTGGTTTGAGAGGTTTTTGTGGTTACGCTAAATAACAAACAAAGCAAACAGAGTATCATAGTAGTAAGAAGATATCAGTAAGAAGTTAGGCTGAACTCAGAATCATCCTTAGGCATGTCAATCCCCCAGTTGCTTTACTCATTGCTACAACATATACATTGCACAGCTTCCGCAATGCTACAACATAGTTACTAACTACAATGCTATTTGGTTAACCCACCACTATACTCTATCGAAGCTTCCGCGTCCGATACATATGACACTAACTTTACTCCTTCCATATGTCTATGGTAATTTTCTAGTTAGATCTGCATTACAAAACAGGGTATAATGGTTATAAGTAGTAGACCCATTCTTGAAGCCTACAATAATAAGTCAAGCCTTGAACCAGCCTGCCTAATAATCACTGTTTCTTAGAGGTTTAACCTCGACTCCTTGCCAGTAAGCCGAGGCCACAAATCTAGCCCTTAGCTTCCACTAATTGACTAGTAATTAAATCACTGATAAGCAAACTGAATTTATTAAATTGAGAACTTGCAACTGGGTTCATTTAACACTTAAGAAATCATCCCCGTCCAGCCTTAGGAATATCATTTCATGACTGATGAGGGAAGCACAAAACAGATAGTAACAAAAAGACCCATGATCAAAAGATTAAAAAACAGAAAGCTTGACGAAGTTCCGACAGCATGGAAGAAACCTTGTCACATCACCACTCCATGTCTTCTTCTCTCCATCTTACTGCAGGGAAGCATGCTGGGTTATCCTGGAGTTCTCGTGCCTTGGGAATTCTCTCTCTCTTCTTTCAAGTCTAGCCGAATGTGAATTTCGATTGGACTCTTTACGACTCGACTTGCCTTAGGGTTGGCTTGTTGTTTCCTTATATAATTATACTTTCTTGCGGCGTAAGTTCTAGCTAGCCGGGCCTTTCCTATTCTGTCAAGATCCATCATATATCTCTTCCCAATCTTGGTAGATTGGTTCTGCTAGTCCTGCGGGATTCTTCATATCTTTCAGTTTCGATCCTCTGCATCTTCTATTTTGTTACGTCAGCAATCTACCTGTCATTCTCAACCTTCACTATTATTCCTGAAATCATCTAGATAAAAGATTAGAAAATATGCTGCATAGCATTGCGTCCTTTACTTTGCTATAGCTTTCGTGGTGCCTTGTATTGCACTTCGATATGCTGTTAGAATGCTTTGGCATAGTATCATCTTTGCTACACGTTCTTCCTTCAAAACCTTATAACTTGCTCCTTTCTTAACACTTGTTTAGGATGTAAATTGTTTCTATCCTTTAGTTTCCTATATCATGACTTAATGCCTGTTTCCTTAGATTGATTGCAGTTAAGCTTATATTTATCATACAATTCAGTCATAAAACATAGGGAACACATGGCATAAATTGTGCTCATCATGTACATGAAACTACTTGTCCCTATACTCCTCAACAAAATGGAGTTGTAGAACGTAAACATAGGACTATTATGCAAGTAACAAGGAGTTTAATGCTACAATCTAATCTTCTAGTTCAATATTTGGGTAAGTGTGCAAAGGCTGCAACATATTTGGTCAATAGATTGCCTTCCAAGATTCTTGATTTTTAAACACCATTTGAAAGGGTCTATGGGCAGCCATCAAACCTTAAGCGCATAAGGGTGTTTGGGTCCCTTGCTTATGCAACTAACCTGAAAGTGAATGACAAGCTTCAATCTCGTGCTATTCCTTGTATATTCTCAGCTTATCCCAAAAATCAAAAGGGTTATTTGTTTTTGAATCTAAATATTGACATGTTATTTGTAAGTCGACATGTTAGTTTTGCAGAGCATGTTTTTCCTTTCAAATGCTCATGTCCACAGTAGCATAACAGAGTGCATCCTAGTTTAAAGGAAATGTTTTGGTTCGAAGCAGAACCTTCTTGGACACAAACTGATTTGTTACAGGTTAAGTATGGTAATTCACAAGAAAAGGATTATCAGCAGTTTTATCAGAATGAATCTAATAAAATAGCTGCTTGTCCAATTGATTCAGATTAGCAACAACCTTTAAGAAATAGGACACCACCAATTTGGTCCAATGGTTATGTATGCTCATTATTAGTCTCTGAAACAGAATCAAAATAGAAAAATAAATGCTCATATCCTATTAATCAGTTTGTTTCATATGCATCTGTTTCTGCTGATCATTTAGCTTTTCTGTCTTCTCTTGATACAGTGCCTGAGCCTACTACTTACCAGGAAGCAATTACTAATCCTAAATGGGTGAAGGCTATGAATGTTAAAATGCAGGAATTAAAAGACAACCAGACTTGGGAAGTTGTGAGACTTCCTAAGGACAAGAGACCAATTGGTCGTAAGGGGGTATATAAGGTTAAGTATGACTCAAATGGTAATATAGTCAAAGAGAAGGAATTAATTATCATGAAACTTTTTCTCCTGTGGTGAAAGTGTTTACAGTTAGATTAGTGCTGAAATTAACTGCTATGTATTCATGGAATCTTTATCAAATAAATGTGTATAATGCTTTTCTGCAGGGAGATATCTAAGAGGAGGTATATATGGGATTACCTCAAGGTTTCGAAAGTAAGGGAGAGCATATGGTTTGTAAGCTAAATAAGTCCCTTTATGGACTTAAACAAGTTTCCCGGCAATGGAACCAGAATTATCTCAAGCCCTTATTAAGGGTGGTTTTATTCAGAGTAAAAGTGATTATTCATTGTTTACCATAAATTGGCATGATGCTGGAGTATTTGTGTTAGTGTATGTTGATGATTTGTTAATCACTGGTAGTTCCGAAGAAGGAACTAAATATACTAAAGCCTTGATGCATGATAATTTTAAAATTAAAGATTTAGGACATATGAAATACTTTCTTGGTATAGAGATAGCTAAATCTAAACATGGTGTGATCTTATCTCAACATAAGTTTGTACTTGGATTTGTTGGTTGAAATAGGAATGAGTAGATGCAAACCACTAACTATTCCAATGGCTCAAAACATGAAACTAATGCCTTTTAAGGAAGGAAAGGATAAGGTTCAAGACATATGTAAAAATCCAAAAAGATATCGTAGGTTGGTTGGTAAGTTGACTTATTTGACTATGACTAGGCCTGATATATGTTTTTGCGTACATACATTGAGCCAATTCATACATTGAGCCTTTTTTGTTAGTAATTCACATTTTTGGGCTGCGATATATCAATCCAAATTACCAAATTTTCTTCTATTGAAGATTTTTTTGTCACCCTTTTGATTGCATTCATAAGGAAGTAATGAGGATTTTCTTTGTTTAGATTCTTCTTTTTTAAAAAAGTGGATTTACATGATTTACTATTCTATTTTGAACAATATTTTGATAGGTAGTGTTTTGTATGTGTAGTGATAGAATTTGACCTAAGGAAACTGAAAAGCACCGGCTTATTGAAGGTGGGTCCTCCTTCAATGCTCATTGCTATGATAAAATTTGTACCATTCAAAAATTGGTGTGGACGGTTTAGATTTTAAATTTTTAACGTGATTTTTTTGTCAATGATAAATTTATAACAGACAAAACTTAGAGTCTAATCATAATGTTAACACAAAAAACATTTTACAAACCTTAAGATCATTTTACTTGCCAAGAGAAAATACCTAGATGGATTCCATCCCCAGAGGTTGGAAGGTATATTCTTTTATACAATGCCAATGCATTACAAGAAGTAGGGATAAAGTTTTTTCTTTTCTTTTTTTATATACTAAAAAGTTTAGGTGGGAGTACACACTAGTAACCTACCAGAGCCAGGACATACCTCCAGGCTCAAAGAGCGGTTACAGAGGTATTTATAGAACGCCCACCAATGAGACCCTCACATCGACTAGTAGGTATCGAACCTCCTCCTTTTTGAGGTGAAGGCCAACATCTTAGCCAATTGTGCCACTCCTCATTAGCGAAGCAAGGATAAAGTTGAAGGTTAATAGGAGGAGCAAGTGCTTGTTACACTAGAAATTTTCAGAAATAATTTCACAAATTTTGGTGGAAGATGATAGGTCTGTACTTTTGTTTCATAATATGATAGCATTACAATAATGCCATTATCCTTATGATGTTGGGACTGTCTAATAGATGCATATAAAGAAGTGGTGGATGTCCTCGTTGTGAACAAAATAGCAAGCATTTGGGTGATTCCAATAATTGTTCTTTATTATTTAATGATTTTGGTGATATGCTTGATATTTGCACAAGGTTGAATGAATGACTATTGTCAAGATCCTTGGCACAAGGAACAAGTACTCGTAAATCTAAATCAGAAAAAGATTATCAAAAATTTATTTGAGCAAGGCAAGATCCCATCCATTTGCTTGCGCACACTCTTTTTGAGAATGGGGTTCAAATTCAATGCCTTTAAAAAGTATTATCTTCTGACTCTTATCCTTGATATATTATCCTTGACATATTTACCTAATTTGATTGGATTAAGAAAGTTAGTTAATATAACATGTATTTTTTAAAACTTTCTTTAATTCTCTTATACCCTTGCCTCTAATTATTGTTGATTAAGGCCCTCCCTCTCTCTTTTCTAGCTTTGCCGCATCTCTGTTGTTTTATTCAATTAAAAGAGAAGGAAGTGGTTAAAAACCCATTTTAATGGTGCTTTTTATTCAGTTGGGGCAAAGGGAAGTGGTTTAGGGAAGAGGTTAATGCCTCATTTTAATGGTGTGTTTTAGTCCGTTGGGGGAGAGGGAAGCAGTTGGGGAAGCGGTTGTGTGTTTTATTAGTTGGGAAAGAGGGAAGTCGTTGGGGATGTGGTTGGGGTATTATTAATACCCAAGTTTAAGGGTGTGTTTTATTCAATTGGAGAAGAGGGAAGTCATTAGGGATATGGTTACCCCATTTTAATGATGTGATTTATTCAGTTGGGAGAGAGAGAAGTCATTGGGGAAGTGGTTAACACCCCATTTTAATGATGCGTTTTATTCAATGGGGGGAGAGGGAAGTGGTTGCGTGTTTTATTCAGTCGGGGAAGAGGGAAGTCCTTGGGGTATTATTAATACCCAACTTTAGTGGTGTGTTTTATTTAGTTGGGGGAGAGGGAAGTCGTTAGGGATGTGGTTACCCCATTTTAATGATGGGTTTATTCAGTTGGGAGAGAGGGAAGTCGTTCGGGAAGTGGTTAATGCCCCATTTTAATGGTGTTTTATTTAGTTGGGGGAAGGGAAGTGGTTGTATGTTTTATTCAGTTGGGGAAGAGGGAAGTCATTGGGGATGTGGTTGGGGTATTATTAAAATTTTAATGGTGTATTTTATTCAGTTGGGGGAGAGGGAAGTCGTTGGGGACGTGGTTACCCCATTTTAATGTTGTGTTTTATTCAATTAGGAGAGAGGAAAGTCGTTGGGGAAGTGGTTAATGCCCCATTTTAATGGTGTGTTTTATTCAATTGGGGGAGAGGGAAGTGGTTGTGTTTTATTCAATTGGGGAAAGGGAAGTCGTTGGGGATGTGGTTGGGGTATTATTAAAATTTTAATGGTGTATTTTATTCAGTTGGGGGAGAGGGAAGTCGTTGGGGACGTGGTTACCCCATTTTAATGGTGTGTTTTATTCAATTAGGAGAGAGGGAAGTTGTTGGGGAAGTGGTTAATGCCCCACTTTAATAGTGTGTTTTATTCAGTTGGGGGAGAGGGAATTGGTTGTGTTTTATTTAGTTGGGGAAGAGAGAAGTCGTTGAGGATGTGGTTGGGGTATTATGATTACCCAAGTTTAATGGTGTGTTTTATTCAATTGGGGGAAAGGGAAGTCGTTAGGGACGTGGTTACCCCATTTTAATGATGCGTTTTATTCAGTTGGGAGAGAGGGAAGTCGTTGGGGAAGTGGTTAATGCCCCCATTTTAATGCTACGTTTTATTCAGTTGGGGAAGAGGGAAGTGGTTGTGTGTTTTATTCAGTCGGGGAAGAGGGAAGTCGTTTGGGATGTGTTTGGGGTATCATTAATACCCAAGTTTTATGGTGTGTTTTATTCAATTGGGGGAGAGGGGAAGTCATTAGGGATGTGGTTACCCCATTTTAATGATGTGTTTTATTCAGTTGGGAGAGAGGGAAGTCGTTGGGGAAGTGGTCAATGCCCCATTTTAATGATGCATTTTATTCAGTTGGGGGAGAGGGAAGTGGTTGTGTGTTTTATTCAGTTGGGGAAGAGGGAAGTTGTTGGGGATGTGGTTGGGTTATTATTAATACCCAAGTTTAATGGTATGTTTTATTCAGTTGGGGGAGAGGGAAGTCGTTGGGGACGTGGTTACCCCATTTTAATGTTGTGTTTTATTCAATTAGGAGAGAGGAAAGTCGTTGGGGAAGTGGTTAATGCCCCATTTTAATGGTGTGTTTTATTCAATTGGGGGAGAGGGAAGTGGTTGTGTTTTATTCAATTGGGGAAAGGGAAGTCGTTGGGGATGTGGTTGGGGTATTATTAAAATTTTAATGGTGTATTTTATTCGGTTGGGGGAGAGGGAAGTCGTTGGGGACGTGGTTACCCCATTTTAATGGTGTGTTTTATTCAATTAGGAGAGAGGGAAGTTGTTGGGGAAGTGGTTAATGCCCCACTTTAATAGTGTGTTTTATTCAGTTGGGAGAGGGAATTGGTTGTGTTTTATTTAGTTGGGGAAGAGAGAAGTCGTTGAGGATGTGGTTGGGGTATTATGATTACCCAAGTTTAATGGTGTGTTTTATTCAATTGGGGAAAGGGAAGTCGTTAGGGACGTGGTTACCCCATTTTAATGATGCGTTTTATTCAGTTGGGAGAGAGGGAAGTCGTTGGGGAAGTGGTTAATGCCCCATTTTAATGCTACGTTTTTTATTCGGTTGGGAAGAGGGAAGTGGTTGTGTGTTTTATTCGGTCGGGGAAGAGGGAAGTCGTTTGGGATGTGTTTGGGGTATCATTAATACCCAAGTTTTATGGTGTGTTTTATTCAATTGGGGGAGAGGGAAGTCATTAGGGATGTGGTTACCCCATTTTAATGATGTGTTTTATTCGATTGGGAGAGAGGGAAGTCGTTGGGAAGTGGTCAATGCCCCATTTTAATGATGCATTTTATTCAAATGGGGGAGAGGGGGAAGTGGTTGTGTGTTTTATTCGGTTGGGGAAGAGGGAAGTTGTTGGGGATGTGGTTGGGTTATTATTAATACCCAAGTTTAATGGTATGTTTTATTCATGTGGGGGAGAGGGAAGTCGTTAGGGACGTGGCTACCCAATTTTAATGGTGCATTTTATTCAGTTGCGAGAGAGGGAAGTCGTTGGGAAGTGGTTAATGCCCCCATTTTAATGGTGCGTTTTATTCAATTAAGATAGAGGGAAGTGGTTGTGTGTTTCATTCAGTTGGGGCAAGAGGGAAGTTGTTGGGGATGTGGTTGGGGTATTATTAATACCCAAGTTTAATGGTGTGTTTTATTCAATTGGGGGAGAGGTGAGTCGTTGGGGACATGGTTACCCCATTTTAATGGTGCATTTTATTCGATTGGGGGAGAGGGAAGTGGTCAATACCCCATCTAATTTAATGGTGGGCAGCACCCCAACCATGTGTTACCCACTATTAAATTTAATACTCTATTTGTTCTTAAATATAAGACAAAGTTGATTTTTTTAGAGGGATTGAGAAAATTAAATAAGTTACTTAATCATATCATTGTTGTGCATACTTAGATTATATATTATTTTATTAGTCAAACTAATTAGTTTAGAGAAAAAAATATAAATATAAATATTATAAAATAATTTAATTATCTTCCTTAATTTCTCCGGAAAAGTCAACTTTGTTTTATATTTAGGATCGGAGGGAGTAATATATATTTTAATATTGTTGCATTATTTTTTGTTTTCCTTCAATTCAATAATTGGGCTAAGTTTATATATTCACTTCAAATAAAATTTCCTCAATACTTAACAAGTTATGATATTTTCTAAAAATAAAACTTAAAATATTTTTTTGACTTTCATTTTAGAAAATTTATTATCATACCGAGTGATTACATGGTAAATTTTAATCACCATAAATCAATCTCTCCTAAATTATTACTTAGTTCTAGAATTTTTTTTTAAAAAGAAAAAATTGGGATATTAGGGTGTTTAAAAAAATAAGTTGTATTTTTAAATATTTTCTGCTTTTAACTAATATTAAGAAACTTTTTTTATTTGCATAATATATCTCTTTAAAGCTTATAAAAGGAACCGGTGGAGAATATTCCAAAATTCTTAGGGTTCTAATTTCAAGGGACAACAACGGACAGGTATAGATATAGTCTTGGTTTGCCTTTCTTATTACGGATCATTATATTTATCATGCCCGTCATATTTTATATTTTCACTTGGATTTTCAAAAAACTGAGGCTTAGTATGAAGTTATAGTATGAAGTTAACAGAAATATTATTTTTAATCAAAGCCGATAAGTTACTTAAAACTATTTTCTTTTCGTTTCTTTTCGAATTGTGTGTGTGGGGGATGATTGTTTATCGTAAAGTCATATTCTCATGCATCTTAACAATTCAGTCATATGTATAATTTTTTTATATTCAAAATATTGATAGTTTGATAACGTTTATAGTTTTAAAAATATCCTTGAGAAAAATGTCTTACATCCGGTCAAGGTCGTACGGAAAATAATACTCTTTTAATCATATTTATAAGTCATTTATATATATCAAAAAATACTTTAAATTCCATTAATTTTACGTTGAAATTTAACAACTTTCTAACCATACCTTATTTAATATAAAGACCAAAAAATTTTTAGGATCATTTTTTATGTGCTGTACAAATTTTTTGTGCTCAAATCAACTAATTCAATCAATTATACCCTTATTTAACATAAATATACCTTATGAAAGGGAGAAGTCAACATAACAATACATACAGGGTGAAATTATATTTAATAATGTGACTTATAAAAAGGAATAAAATAAAAACATCTCCCTGTGAGATAAGTAGTAAAAAGACAAAGGGCAGGTATACGAAGACAAAGTCCTCATACATGAAAAAGAAAAGAAATGAAAGGGAAGAAAGTGAGAGATGATCAAGGACTATGTTTTTTTTCTCATTGCCTACCCGGTTTACCGAAATCGGTTTCGATTAATCTAGATTTACTTTGAGTCGGTCCCACAATTATGGGAAAGCTCCAAACACCATTTTTTTCATGCTCATGCCTCAAATGAAGGACGTGATTAAATGAGAGCAAGTCCCTTACTACTTACTCCCAATAGATAAGGAGACATCGTCACATGATATGATAGAGAAGGAAAAAAAATGAGCCAAAAATCCAGAAAAACGAGAGGTGGGTCTCGTTTTAATTCTATGGGCCCAATCCATCCTCAATTTTCAACCTGTCAATATCTGTTCAACAAGTAGGTGGGTCTCGTTTTTCCTCTTCGACATTTCAAAGAATTGGATATACAGATAGTGGCGAAGATCATTGAATGAGTATCAATGGTGGGCTTGCCCAGAGATTTAGTCCGGTACAATTATTTAATTCTCTGATCATGATATATCAACAGTCTATGTTGCACCGACACGCTGACGAGATACTGACACAACTCGATCTTCGACACGTTAATCCTAAAAAATCTAAATTTCGACACGTTAGACATCGTTTTAATATTAAATATATATTTTTAATATATATGGTATGATTCACATTTAATACAAAACATATAAAAATTCCATTATTTCTAAATTGTTTCATATGATTCGACAAAGAATTGGAGAAAATAGTGAGATATTTTCTATAAATATAGATGGGGAAAGTAAAAATACTTGGAGTGTAAATGCAAGAATTTCTACAATACTACTCATTATATAACATAACTAACATTAATTATTAAATACTAACAAAACACTAAAAATGAAACCCAGTGTCACAATCAAAGACGCAGTAACAGTAAAAAATAAAATTGCAACAGGGTCACACTAAAAACTAAAAAAGCAACAGCTAGCATAGTCAAAGCCTTTGAAGTTGTAGATAGACACTAAAAAATAAAAAAGAGCAACAACGTGTCAGTGTCACAGTCAAAGTCTTTGCAGTTGTGGATCGAAGGCTAATACTCGTTTTGAATCGTGGCCTGTGAGTTTGAAAAAGACGCAACAGTCAAAGAATCGTGGCCAAGCACAGAGTATCGTCAATTCCTGTGGATCGAAGGAAAGATCAGCGTGTCCGTCCGTGTCCGGCCGTGTCGGAGTGTCGGACTCGTTTGACACGCAAAATTTTACAGAAAATTGTGTGTCCGTGCTTCAGAGTCAACAGTTATGGATCAACGTGGATAAATCTTAAAGCTTCCATCGATATCCAAATCTTGTTGAAAGCAGAACAAAAACTGTATCTATGGAAAAAAAAAAAAATCTGTTGCATTACAATGTGAGAAGAAGAAAGAATAGGGCAATCATTAAGACATTGCTTGGTTCTTTAGAAGGGCTTTGGTGGAAAAAGAGCAGGGAAAGCAGATGAGAATAAGAATAGAAAAAGAGAGTGAAAATAGGTTTAAAAAGTGTCTTCAGGGTGATAAAAAATTTGTTGTGGTAAAAACAAGTATGATAAACACAATTTAAACAGTATGCCTATATTTATCTTCTTTGGCGTACTGTAAGATTTGAGTATGGAAAGTATGCCCATAATTTTTTAAATCTAAGAACTTGTAATGATAAAGTAGTTTTTATATATATATATATATATGAGAGCTAGGTAACTAATGTGTAAATATTAAATAAAAATTAATGTTATTATTTATAACAAATGTATATTGGTTTGCCTAAAATTCATATTTTAATCATATGTATTGTAATCACTCATTGATGGAAACCTCCTACTCCATGTGCAATTAATAATAAGAATACTTTCGAAAAAGAATATAAATCAAATATCGCAATGCTAACAAAAATTTTATATTTAGAAATTAAAGAAAAAATCTTCTAACTACGACTGAAGGTAGTAATAATTTTACTTGTAAATTTGTACCATTTGAACAGTAGATAGTTGTAAATATCGTTTGACTTGCAAATTTGTATGGGACTAGAGGGAGTATGGTGAGACACACACCCTAAGAGACAACCTGAGTATGTTGAGAGACACACACCCTAAGAGGCAACCTTTGTTAGCATTGCGATATTTGATAAAAGTATCATTTTATGATTAATATAATATTTGGTCTTTATAATTCACCTTAATTTTGGTTTTAGTCTCTATAATTTCAAATCATAAGTTTTAATCCCTCAAGCTTCCTTTAATCTAAAATGTTAGTCCCTATAATTTAATAAGGACTTTGATGATGTCAAATAAAGTAATTTGACACCAACACCTTAACACCATCTGTTGGCGATCACGAAAAATCTAGAAGAACGAAGAAGCGGATGGTCTGAATTATGTCCAAGAATACTGTCATATAAAGTTATTCTGCAACCACCAGCAAAGAGGAAGCGGTACTCCCCAGGATTAAACGACCCTTCTTGAACAAATCAATGCAGTAGAACTAGCGGAGGATAAAGTAACTCAGCAAGAGATTACCAATACTTCTAGTTCTCTTGTACAAATGGTGCCACAATTGGAGTATTTGTAAACAATGAATCAATGCCTTGAAATGGTGACTCTTGAACACTACACCTCTTCAATTAGAAAGTTATAACTATCTGTTATATTCATGAATCATGTTGATTCATAAACCAACACAAATCCATTAATTTATCAGAATATAACTTCTCAAAACCCATCTCTTCATTTAAAAATATTCCATAATATTGGAAAGACTATTTCTTTGACTCACCCATATACAATATTTACAACAATCCCCCAAATGTGTCAAAGAAAACACCATTAGCTAAGTTACACCTATGAATGTAACCATTGTATTCTGGTGGTCATTTGAACTATAAACCAAACCTAGACTAAAAACAGTTGATACACAGAGATGTCAATGAAGCCTGCTTCTATGAACCAACAACTCTTTGGTGTATATGAGAGGCATTAATGGTCAAATTATACCCTCACATTCCCACTGTTAATGACAGTTTTGCTCATGTAAGTGGCCACACTCCACATTTGTAGAGGTGATTTCATGTAAGTGTACTTGTACTGAGCACACCATATTGTAGGATTATGAAATCATCAAGATCTTTGTTCAACTTGCCAAAATGCACTCTAGCATATTCTCATTGCCATAGGAAGGGACCAATAATTTATTTCATGCTAGTCAAAACTGACAAACGACTTGTTCTTACCCATTTGAACCTTCTTTATGGGATCACCAATCACAAAAGGTTGGGTTGACATTGCTGTCAATTACGAGTTGGCTTTAGCCCCATTCCCCTTGACTACTTTATTTCGTTCTGTAGGGTTTTGTTACTGGCCGATAGGTATATTATTTACCTCACTAAATCAATTGAGATAACTTCACCACAATTCTTAAGCTAACTTATCATATTATATCTCAAAACGATTTTTTATTTGCATCATTGTTTTTTTCCTCCAATAGCTATTGCCATTTGGCAATTATAGATCTTTGACACTAAGTGTTGGTTTCTTGTCAAAATATTTGCTAAGAGGCTTTCAACATTCTCAGCACTCCATCCATTTTTAGAGTAATCAACTCTGACTCCTGTAATATTTTAATTTTGTCACCACTGAAGGTCCATAATAACCAATGGATTTTCACACATAGACTAGATTTTAGTTAACATCCATGTACATACATCATTACAACGAGAATCCACTATATGATGCCAATATTATTTATGGCATTATCCCTTAACTATTTATTTCTCTTCATGAGAGTTTAAATATGCTCAATCTCCACATATCATTTGCTGTGTCATGGGAATACTATTTATCACGCTACAAATTTTCAATAATTTGTGCATACATTATTGAGCTTTAGAATCATCTCAAGTAGTATCATAAGCACTATTCATATAATGGTTCTCAAAACCAATATTCAGAAACATTTCTCTTTTATCATCACTATTCTTTTATTATCTTTAACACCCAAAATCACATTTAATTCTGTCATGCTTTCAAGCACATAACATGATATTTTTGACCAAGCAAGTCATTAAATTCAATAGCTATTCACATAATCATGCATGCTCACACCAAGATAAATTAATAATACTATGAAAATTAAAGCGCACTTATCTCTACACCGAGATAAATGGTTAAATTTTGGGTTAAATATCAAATTTGCCACGGAAGTTTTGCTAATGGAGCGTCCAGCACCCGGAAGTTTTTTGGGTACCAAATTTGCCCCGGAAGTATGAAAAAGGTACCAAATTTACCCCGGAAGTATGAAAAAGGTAGCAAATTTGCCCATCCGTTAATTTTGACCGTTAAGTTTGACTAACTGTCCACGTGGCATGCCACCTCATGACATGTGGCATGCCACCTCATCAACCACTAAGAGTTGAGTATCATTTTTGCCCCAAAAGTTTCCAATGAGAGCAATTTTTACCCGGAAGTTTTTACTAAGGAGCAATTTTACCGGAAGTTTACAAAATGTATCAATTTTCCCTTCTAAATCGTCAAAGAACACACGTCATGCCTTGAAAAAGGTCGAACTTGGAGTCGAGAGAGGAGATCCTTGAGATGTTGAGCTCAAAGCGACCCGAATTTATGAAGCTGAACTGGTCACAAGAAGCATCACTTATGATCTAAGCAAATGATCAATCTATACAACCGGGGGCTGGCCCGATTAAGCCGAGGCCCTACGGGGCCAATTTCAAATTTCGGCTTATTTTTCAAGCCCGAGCCCCGCAAGGCCGGGGCTTAAACGGCCGGCCCGATTTCCCGGCTCTAGTCCACGTGACCCGGTTCGGCTTCACAAATTCCGCGCCTTGAGCTCAACATGTCAAAGATTTCCTTCTCTGACTCCAAGTTTGACCTTTTCAAGGCATGACATGTGTGGTTTTTGACTGATCTAATAGTCAAATTTAATATTGGGAGAAAGAAGGGCAAAATTGCTACTTTTGTAAACTTCCGGGCAAAATTGCTCCTCAATGAAAAACTTCGGGGCAAAATTGCCCCTCAATGAAAACTTCGGGCAAAAATGATACTTTTGATTGATGAGGTGGCATGCCACGTGTGATGAGGTGGCATGCCACGGTCAAAATTGACGGAGGCAGATTTGCTACCTTTTTCATACTTCCGAGGACAATTTGGTACCTAAAAACTTCCCGGTCTTTGGACGACGCTCCATTTGGGAAACTTCCATGGCAAAAATGGCCTTTAACCCTTAAATTTTCATACCATTTCCATATGCTTGTCACACAAAATATTTGATAATTCACAAAATGTTGCTTTCAATAGCAAATAAAAAACCTTCATTTAATTAAGGGTTAAGCAGCAAATCTGCCCAAGAGCAATATTGCCCTAGAAGTTTAAAAATATAACAATGTTGCACTTTTCCGTTAAAAACCTCACATTGACCGTTAAAAAGTTGAAGTTGACCGTAACTTTTCAACGGAAAAAGGCAACATTGCTACGTTTTTAGACTACCAGGACAACATTGAGACCAAAAAAAAAAAAAAAAATTCAGGGCAACATTGTTCTTGAATATATTTCAAGGCGGATTTGTTACTTAACCCTTTAATTAATCATAGCGCATAGCAATTTGATAACTTTCAATATATTTTCTTCTACCAAAATTGTATTTTTTTTAAGGTACCCCATATCTTAGATACCTTCGGTCCCCACTCTTTCAAATATTTTATAATCTATAAAATTCTAATTAAATTAGAATCTCCCATAATACATTTATAAAGGATTCACACTCTATAACTACATAATCATATGGTTGTCTATTACAACAAGAGGATATACCAATTAATCTTCCATTAATGTCTCAAACACTGTCATTTATTTCACATGACAAAATTTGCTTTTCACAGAAAATGACAAAACCTCAACTTAATTAATTTTCCTTTGTCAAAAATAATGTGTTTGTGTGTGTGTGTTAATATTTTGTCACCGCACAAAATTTTCCACATAAATTGATAAGTATTTAATTATTGTAAATACCAATATTTAATAACATTCACATGCATTTAAACATGTGAAACCAACGCCACAAATTCTCTTTGAGAATTTCAAATGATCAGATTATAAGAATCACTGAAATATAAACATAATTTGCAGCATTAAAAATCTATGATTTTCAAGATTCAAACTAACTGATATTGTATAACAAAATAAATCACACATCATGCAATTAATTATTTCTATTCATTGATCATTGTAACAAATCCTACTGGTAAATTAAATAGCTAGTGGCTATGATATTCACAAATATATCACCAGATTTGTTAAAACAAAAATTTTGTTTCAACTTTCAACTATTATCACGTTAAACACAACAAACCCTCACTTTTGTAGTTTTATTCAGCCATATTAATTTTAAAATATTCACAAAATTTTAGGAGAGGTTATAGGAGATTAGAAATTATCAAATAAATTAATATTTCCATTGATAATAAAACCTTAAAAGGGAATAAATTCCCTTTTCATTGTAATTTTTTAATTAGAGTTTTTCAAATATATAACATCCTACAATTTAGGACTTTGTACAATTATTACTTTTTCAATAAAGCTTTGTATGTTGGAGGCATAGCTACGGGAGAAAACTTAAATGGCTCAGGGAAAGGTACATTTGGCTGAAGTATTTGGTAAATCTGCTCATTGTCATAGTGGATTGAAGGAGCATGTGGAGGGTTGGAAATTTGAAGCAATGAATTAAGGTAGTCGACATTTAAGACAATCCTCTTTCCTCTTACATAAGTAATGAGCTTCTCTTCAATGATTTGATTGTTTTTGTCTAACAGATGATGAGCAGTCATATTGAAATAAAATAACCTGACTAGAGCAGGACTATATGAAGCACAGATTAAGAGAAATAGCTCATATTCCTTCAACTAGGGAGAGAGGTCCAAATGACACTCTTCCTTCGGCTTAGGTAGGTCAAGATAGACTATAGGACAGAACTCCCTATGTCCAAAATCCTCTCTATACTCTTTCCTTCTTCAGGAGAAAATAACAGTGGACCACAAGCAAAATCTAATGGAGGATTAGAAACAGGGGCATGGTAAATAGCATGAATGGCAGGAATTTCCAGTACCTTGGACCCAGAAGCCTCGTTTGACTTAAAACCAGAACTAGAGATAGGCGTTGGAGGGTTTCCGAGGAATTCTGAAGGTTTTCTGGATTTTTTAGGAACCTCTTTTACAACTTCTTTGTCCTTTCGAATAGTCACTTTAGGGTCGATTTGCTTCTTGACAGGGGTTGCAGAAAGTTCTTCGATTACAATTTTTCTTGAGCGCTTAGGCACTAGTTCTTCAAAAGTGACCTTCGGATGGAATCTCTTGGGAGGGATTTTAGTGCGTTGAGGACGTTTCAGTTGAGGAGGCGAGGATGATTCAGTCTTCTCAAGGTCCGAAGCAGATCCCTTGGCCTTGGCAGGAGATTTTTGGGAGGTTTTGGGAGCCATTGCGGAGAGAACGCAAGTTAGGGTTTGAGAGGTTTTCAGAGAGAAGTGAGAGGTCGGAGAGAGAAGACAGACGTAAAAATGAAAAAACAAAGAGACAAGCATTCATATAGGAGTAATACAGCGAGGCTCGAGTGCTCAACATATAGGCTTGAGTCTAAAAAAAAGGGAACTAACCTCCGTTGCGTTTAGGCTCGAGCTTCCTGGAACAAGCTCGAGTTTTGCCTCAAACTCGAGGTGACTCACATAGGCTCGAGTGTGTTCATCAAATTTGTTCTAGCAGAGTTGTGTTGGTTTGAGTTACATACCACTGGCTCGAGCCAAAAACCTTCCTCAAATTGCTTATCTCTGTCTTGCCGGGGCTCGAGTTTGTCTCGTTCGGCTCAAGGTAGGGACCAAATTTCACGTTGATGCAAGTGTTTGCCTTTGAGTAGGCTTGAGGTGGTCAAAGATTGGCTCGAGTTTCACCAAGATAAGCTTGAGCCAAATCATACTTTGGTTACCTCTGTTTCTTCTTGCCTTAACAGAGTCCTTCAAAAACACAATCTAGATACTCCGATGCTTAAGTTAGTCTTAAGTAATCATCAAAACATAATTAATTACATTAAGCTAACATTTTACTTACAATTCATTGGGATTTACCATCCCAATTCTCTTCGGATGAACATGAATTGTTCTTTAGCCAGAGGTTTGGTAAAGATATCAGCAAGTTGCAGATGAGTTGGGATGAACATCATTTTGGCATCCTTCTTCTGAACATGATCTTTTATGAAGTGATGTCTAACATCAATATACTTGGTTTGAGTATGTTGCACTGGATTCTTTGTCAAGCTTATTGTGCTTGTGTTGTCACAAAGGATTGGAATTTCCTTGAGATGAATTCCCAAGTCTTGAAGTTACTGTTTGAGCCACAACACTTGTGCACAACAACTTGATGCAGCTATATATTCAGCTTTAGTTGATGATACTGAGACGGTTGTTTGCTTCTTACTGAACCATGAGACAAGTGAAGCACCAAGGAACTCACATTGACCACTTGTGCTTCCGCCTTGTATCCGACATGATCTGAATCTGAATATGCTACCAGATGTTCAGGTTGACCCTTAGGAAAACATAATCCCAATTCTTCTGTATCAGCAATATATCTGAATATCATCTTCACATGTTCAGTGTGAGTCTCCTTAGGAGCGGATTGGAAACGAGCACACATTCCCACACTGAACTGGATGTCAGGTCTGCTTGCTGTCAGATAGAGTAATGAGCCAATCATTCCTCTATATCTTATGATATTGAAATCTTTTCCTTTCTCATCAGCATCCAAAGAGGCAGTAGAGCACATAGGTGTGTCAGCTCCATTGCATTCACTTAGACCATATTTCTTCAGCAAATCTCTTAAGTACTTGGTCTGAGATAAAAAAATGTCATTCTTGCGTTGCTTGATTTGAAGACCAAGGAAATAGTTGAGTTCACCCATCATGGACATCTCAAACTCTCTCTGTATTGTCTTAGAAAATTCCTCACACATAGATTCATTAAAAGCACCAAAAATAATATCATCAACATAAATTTAAACAATTAAGATTTCATTTAACTTATTACTTTTGATGAAGCGAGTTGTGTCAGTTTTGCCTCTAATAAAACCTTGATCAAGAAGGAATTTGCTTAATCGCTCATACCAAGCTCTAGGAGCTTGCTTTAGGCCATAAAGTGCTTTCTTGAGACGATAAACATAATCTGGATGATGATTATCTTGAAAACCAGGAGGTTGTTCAACATAAACTTCCTCTTGTATAAAACCATTTTAAAATGTGCTTTTAACATCCATTTGATAGAGCTTGAATCCTCTGATACAAGAAAAGGGTAGAAGAACTCTTATGGCTTCCAATCTTGCCACTGGGGCATAAGTTTCTTCATAATCAATTCCTTCTTCTTGATTATAGCCTTTAGCAACCAATCTTGCCATGTTACGGACAATGATTGCTATTTCATCACGTTTGTTCTTAAATACCCATTTAGTCCCAATAACCGGATGGTCTTTAGGTCTAGGTACTAAGTCCCAAACTTGATTTCTATCAAATTGATGTAATTCCTCTTGCATTGCTATCACCCAATCATTGTCTGAGAGGGCTTCATCAATCTTAGAGGGTCTAATGTGTGAAATAAATGCAGTGAAAGTAACTTCATTCAAAGTACATTTCCTAGTTCTCACTCCTTGATTTACATCACCTATCACTTGGTCTAGTGGATGATTTCTAATAAACTTCCAAGCTTTAGGTTGAACATTATTTTCACAAACATTTTTAGGAGTGGTTTGAAAAACATCCTCAGAATTTTCAAGAGAGGTAGGGGTAGTTTTTGAAAAGAATTGATTTCTATAAGCATTTTCTTCATCATCATCCAAAGGTTTATCAGATTTGGTTTCACTAAACACAACATGAATAGACTCTTCAACAATATGAGTACGAGTATTGAAAACTCTATAAGCCTTACTTCTATTAGAGTAACCAAGAAATAAACCTTCATCAGATTTTGAGTCAAACTTACCTAGATTATCCTTACCATTATTGTGCACAAAGCACTTACACCCAAAGATGTGCAGATGGGCAAGGTTGGGCTTTCTCCCTTTGTAGAGCTCATAAGATGTCTTCTTAAGATTCTTCCAGATGTATGCACGATTTGATATGTAGCATGCAGTGCTCATTGCATCAGCCCAGAAGACTTGAGAAGTTTGGTTCTCATTCAACATTGCTCTTGTCATCTCAGTGAGGACACAATTTTTCCTCTCCACTACACCGTTTTGTTCAGGAGTCCTCGAGGCAGAGAAGTTGTGATCTATCCCATGAGCATCACAAAATTCTTCAAAGGCATTACTAAATCCTTTCTTTGCAACTTGTCAAGTTGGAACATATTAACATGGGCTAAACGCTTGTGCCATAGCCAAATTTCTTCCAAGTTACTTAGAAAACAATTTTCAGAAATAATCTTATTGCAATTACTAGAGAGGTTTAGGGTATAATAGTTACCTTCCCTAGGTGCCCTGAATAAGGCTTTTGATTTGATATTCTTTAATGGCGAGATCACATTTGCTTACCATCAAACATTCCTCAGAGTCGAAGATAACCAAGTTACCGTTGTCTGTGCTTTGACTCACACTGAGGAGGTTGTGGCAAAGGCCTTCTACAAGGTAGACGTCTTTGATTTGCGGTCTATTGTTGTTGCCAACTTCACCAATTCCAGCAATCCTTCCAGATTGATTTCCTCCAAAAGCTACTTTGCTATCATCCTCAGTTTTGAGAGTAGCAAATTTAGTATGATCTCCCGTCATATGTCTAGAGGATCCACTATCAATATACCACTTGTTGGATTTTGATGCTCTCAGACAAACCTCACTGACATTTTCATATTGCTCTTCTTCTTGATCCACGAGGCATATGTTAGCTCTTTCCTCATCTTCAGCTTCATCTTCATCGGATGAGCTGTCTCCCCATATAGCCGAGACATAGGCTTTCTTCTTGAACTTATTGAATTTCTTCTTTTCTTTATCTTGGTTCTTTAGCTGGGGACATTCTGATTTGATGTGGCCAAGCTTATCACATTCGTAGCATATGATTGCCTTTTTCGCTTCATAGCTAGAGCTACCCTTGTGAAATTTCTTGTATCATTGATCCTTCTTGTAGAACTTCTTGAATCTTCGAACCATCATGCCTAGCTCTTCATCATCATCTTCTTCTTCATCAACATCTTCAAGTCCCTTTTTGAACTTGAGCTTTACCTCATACTCAGACAGGCTACCAAAGAGTGCTGCTACAGACGCCATTGATTCTCCATGAGCTTCTTCAATCATAGTGACTTTGGCTTCCCATTCTTTATTGAGGATATTGAGAATTTTCCTCACTTGAACAGGTTGCTCATATTCCTTTCCTAAGACAGCAAGTTGATTGATCAGATGTGTAACGGGTTCCCCTGGCTTCATGCGAAGTAAGTCGTACTTAGTCATGGGGGTATTGATACAATTAACTTTGACTCTAATCGTCCCTTCGTGAGCTATCTCCAACGCATCCCACATAGATTTTGCAGAGGTTAAGTTGCATATTTGAAAATATTCACTTTGACTTAAGGCACTTTGAAGCATGAGGACAGCCTTGCTGTTGAGAGTGATGTTTCTTCTGTCATTCTCGTCATAGTCTTCTTCAGGCTTTGGAATTCAGAGACCATTTTCAAGAATAGTTGGGTTGTAATCTCCTCTCTCGAATACTCTCCATAAGCCATATTTAGTAGCCAAAACAAAGATTTTGAATTTGGCTTTTCAGAAGGAGTAGTGCTCTCCACTGAAACCGGGAGGTCTGTTGATAGAAGCTCCATCAGGCAATATTCCTTCCATTGGATCTTTTATCCAGGATGTTAATCCTTAACCAAATAACCAAGTTTTGATACCAAATGAAAGACGGAATATCACCAAGAGGGGGTGGATTGGGGATATAAAATTTTCTTGACGAAAATGCTCTGTTAGTCAGTTGCAAAATAAGGATGAACAGAGTAAGGAAGGGAAAGATTGAACACAATGAATTTATACTAGTCGGGCAAAATTGGAGGTACACTCGGTAGGCTAGATCAGATTGTTCTATGGAAGCACTCTAAGCTTGAGTTACAAATCTCAGGCTCAAGTCTAGGTTAAAACTCAAGGCACACTGTGTGGGCTAGAGGTAAAAAGAGTATTTGAAAATAACGGTAAAAAAGTGGCTAGAGTCAATGCTCTTTGGCTGGAGTCAAATAACATAATATTTTAAGTTATCCAGGGCTTGGCTCGAGTCAGCAAAAATTGGCTAGATTCAGAGCTTGTATTTTGACAAATTTAGACAAGATATTGGCTCGAGTCAGATGAAGTTAGTGGAGCCAATTTGACGATTAAAATGCAGACTCAATTTTTACAAGTAAATGAACTTTGATGAACAAGTTTCTTTTACAAGGGTAAGTTATCATCAAAACAAACATTGGGAGCTAACAGAAGAGTCTCGGGTCGTTGGACCCATTGTTATTTCGGATGATGAAGAGATTGCCGCACCTCCCTCCATCCTTCTACTGACCCTGTCTATGCTGAGTTCCTCTATATTCTTGATGGTGAAGAGATTGCCAGCCCCCTCTAGCCTTTAGACCATGAAAAGGTTCCTGCTCCCCCTCTCCAACTAGTTGGCCCCAGCGCGCCTACCGCTGACCCCTCTCCCCTTTCCTCTAATGATGCGACGATGCGAATAAGACGAGAAACTTGTTGATCTCCGGCGGGAAGTTAATGCTGCTCAAGCCGATATCGCCAAGGCTTTGGAGGATAATAAGCTTTAGGATGTTTGGTCAGATTCTTGTTTTTGATAATTTTCTGCTTGTTTTTCTTTTGTATTTTTTCTTGTGTTCATGCATATTCTCTAGTAATGTATGAAGCATTAAGAACTAAGGTTGTGTCTTTTTTTTGTTCATATTCTTTAGTAATTAAAGAAGCTTATTCTCTAGTTTTCCTTTAATTTTAATTCATTCAGTTGTTGCTGCACTTGCCAAAGCCACTCCTCTTTTTTTTTTTAAAATGAGGACTTTTAGGACCGTATGTTTTATAAAACTCCGGTCTTAAAATTAAATGAATAATAAAAATATAGGACCGGGGTCTTCTAAACCTCCGGTCTTGAAAATTTAATTATATATTTAAGACCGGCTACTTTATAATTAACCAGTCTTAAAAAAATCCAAAATACTAAAAATGTCTCTGTCGCACAGAATATTAAATTTCCCTCTTTGAACTTTTCTTGTCGCGCCGAAAGTGATTACTCAGGTTCTGTCTCTAGTGTGTGTGTGTTGCTTCGTCATTTGCTTCGCGTTGTTCTCTCGAAAATCACTTTACGGTTCCTTAGCTAAACGTCTATAGACCAAGGCTGTAAGAGGTGTTTCGGTTATATAACTTTATGATTTTCCTGCTTATCGTTCTGGGTTTTTCATGGATTGAACGAAATCGATGAAATGTTCTTGTGGGTTTCTCTGTTGTTAATGAATATTGTATTTTAAAGATTATATTTGCACTTTAGACCTACCTAACTAACCAACAAATGGTTTTAGGTTACTCTTGCTGTCTGCAACATCAACGTTCATGGCGGGAGAAGAAAGACTCAACGAACGCATTTGAATTTATATGCTCTAGGTGAGTCCACAAGACCTTCATGCGATGCATTTAATTTCCTCATCATGCATTTATTTTGCTTCTTGGATTCAACGTGATACATTTATGACCAAAAGTGATTCTTCATTATGCATTTAATGGGCAAGTTTCTCCGTAAAAAAAGACATAACCGACATTGAGCATAAATATGCATTTGGTGTTGCCTTATTTTATATGCAAGTGTCAATTTTTTCGGATTATGTATGTTAAATCTTTCCGTCTATAGGAATTCTAATATGGATCACAGTTGGATAAATGCTTTACGGATGAGTGTTGAATATCAGAATCGGGTAAGGGACTTTATAGAATTTGCTAAACAAAATGTCCATGATGATAGTGGGAAGTTTTATTGCCCTTGTATAAAATTTTTGAATGAGAGGCGACTAAGTCCTAAAGTTATACACACACATTTAATTTGTGAAGAATTTTGTAAGACTTATACAGTATGGGTATGGCATGGTGAAAAAATACCAAGTGGGTCTCAACATGGGGAAGTGGCCTTTGATGATAATGACACGAATATGGATGATCGCATAGAGGACATTATTCGTGATGTAGGAGAAGAGGCTTTTCATCAATCACATGCATATGATAATATGTGCAATGATGCTAAGACCCCGCTATACCGTGGGTGTAAAAAATACCAATTGTTGAATGCTTTGTATTGAAATTGGTAAGCTTGAAGACACGTCATGGATGGAGCGACAAGAGTTTTTCTGAAATGCTTGAACTTTTAAGGACATGCTTCCGGATGATAATGTGTTGTCGCATCGATACTATAATGCTAAGAAAATACTTTGTCCACTAGGGATGGAGTACAAAAAGATCCATGCATGCCCAAATGATTGCGTATTGTATAGAAAAGAGTTTGAAGAGAAGCAGAATTGTCCGATATGTGAAACCCCAAGGTACAAGTCAAATAAGGGGCCTGCATAAGTGTTGTGGTATCTTCCAATCATACCAAGGTTCAAGCAATTGTTTGCGAATGAAAATTATGCAAAAAATTTGAGGTGGCATGCAGATGATAGGATTTCTGATGGAAAGCTTCGACATCCCGCTGATTCTTCTCAATGGAAGAAAAGCGATCAATTATTTCTGAACTTCAGAGAAGAACCTAGGAACCTTAGGCTTGCCCTTAGCACAGATGGCATGAATCCATATGGAAGCCTTAGCAGCATACATAGTTCATGACCAGTACTCTGATTATTTACAACTTATCTCCTATGTTATGCATGAAACGAAAGTACATCATCTTTGTTTATGTTGATTTCCGGACCAAAACAACCCGGAAATGATATTGATGTTTACCTTCAGCCCTTGATCGAAGACTTGAAGGAGTTGTGGGAAGAAGGTGTCGATGTTTTTGACCCTTTCAAGAAGGAGGTGTTTAAAATGTAGCCATGATATTTTGTACTATAAACGACTTCCCAGCATATGGGAACTTGTTAGGGTATAGTGTAAAAGGCCATAAAGCATGTCCGGTTTGTGAAGAAGGCACATAGTACCATTAACTTCAAAATGGAAGAAAGACGGTTTATCTTGGACATAAGAGATTTCTTAGATGGGGCCACCCATATCGTCGATTAAAGAAAGCCTTTTTTGGTAGCCAAGAATATGAAGATGCTCCAGTGGCAATGACTGGGGAGCAAGTTTATGAAAAGGTGAAAAATATCAATGTCATCTTCGGTAAGACTGCAAAGAGTAGAAAAGAAACAAATATATGGAAAAAGAGATTTGTATTCTTCGATCTTCCCTATTGGCGCAATCTTGATGTGAGACACTATATTGATGTCATGCATGTGGAGAAAAACGTATGTGATAGTATTGTTAGCACGCTTCTCAACATACAAAGTAGTTCCAAGGATGGTGTGAAGGCAAGATTGGATTTGCAAGCAATGGGAATACGCGAAGACTTACATCCAAGGCCATATGGGAAAAGAACTTATTGTCCCCCAGCTTCTCATACTTTGTCTAAGGATGAGAAACGTGTAAATGGAGCTATATACCCAAGAGGGGGGTGAATTGGGTATTTTAAAAACTTTTCTGAAAGTGCTCTGTTTTGACTAAGTAAAAACAGATTATAACAGAGGAAGAAGAGAAGGAAAGCTTGCACAAGAGAAATTATCCTGGTTCGGTCTTATCCTTGACCTACATCCAAATCCCAAGTCACACTTGGGATTTTCAATCCACTATACTCACAAACCGATTACAAACTCGTACTCAAGAGTAGTTCTCTCTCTAGAACTCACTCCCCCTTACAAGTTGCAATCAATACACCCAACCACCAAGTCCCCGACTTGTGGTTATCTCAATCAATAGATGATTTACGAGATAGAACTCTCTCACGAGAGCATAAAATGAACACTCGAAGTACAAGTATCGATTGATACAATACATGATGAAAGTGAACACAATAAATGGCAATCAATGAATTTTCACTCTCAGTAGGTGTATCAGCTTGAGAAGAAGTTAATGAACTCTATTTATAGGTAGAGAACATTAAATGACCGTTGCTTGATGAATCCAACCGTTGTAGGTGATTAGCTTAAAGTCTGGTCATCTTCTCTTTCTAAACTTCTGCTAATCCAGATGTTAATTTGATCTGGTGTGATTCTCTGAGAATTTGCCCGTTGGAGATTGCCTTGCTTGTTGTAGTAAGCATTCTTTAACGTTCAGAAGGCGTGCTCAAATGGATTAGCTGAAAGTAGGTTGTTTTTGAGAGGTGCATTAAATGCACCGAACACTTTTTGCTTTATGGCTTTAACCTTCAATAATCTTCATCTCGATCTTAATGAAATTCTCTCAACAAACTTGTTAAACATAGCTAGGAATGTGATTGAATGAATTATGGAAGCAATGAGATCAAACAACAATGATTTGCAAATTCGTATAATTCAAAATCAGTTTTTAACATTGTAAACCGCTAGGTATGTTCATGTAAACTCGAGTATGGCACTGTTCACAAGTGTCCAAACTGCATCCAATTGGATACTCGAGTTTGCACCTTTCAGAGGCAAACCATCATGTCTTGTATTTGAAAGACAAAACCTATACTCGAGTTTGTCTACGCAAACTGCAGTATTGGTTTAACTAGAAAAATCCATTTTCTCTCTGTAAGTCCAATACTCGAGTTTGGCTACGCAAACCGCGATATTGGTTTAACTTGAAAAATCCATTTGCTCTCTCGTAAGTCCAATACTCGAGTTTGGCTACGCAACCGTAGTATTGACTTAACTTGAAAAATCCTTTTGCTCTCGTAAGTCCAATACTCAAGTTTGGCTACGCAAACTGCAGTATTGACTTAACATGAAAAATCCTTTTGCTCTCTGGAAGTCCAATACTCGAGTTTGACTATGCAAACTGCAGTATTGACTTAGTTTGAAAAATCCTTTAGCTCTCTAGAAGTTCAATACTCGAGTTTGACTATGCAAACCGCAAAGGTATTGACTTAGTTTGAAAAATCCTTTAGCTCTCTCGGAAGTTCAATACTCGAGTTTGACTATGCAAATTGCGGTATTGACTATTCAATACTCGAGTTTGGCTATGCAACTGCGGTATCGATTTAACTCGAAAGCTTTAGCTCTGGAAGTTCAATACTCGAGTTTAACCATGCAAACTGCGGTATTGGATCGTTCAATACTCGAGTTTGGCTATGCAAACTGCGGTATTGACTTAACTTGAAAAACTTTAGCTCTCTGGAAGCTCAATACTCGAGTTTGGCTATGCAAACTGCAGTATTGACTATGGTTGAAAAACTTGGTTGCTTTCTGGATGGCCTTTACTCGAGTTTGGCCAAGCAAACTGCAGTATTGACTGTTCAATACTCGAGTTTGCAAACCTATACTACGGTTTGCAACTATCAGAATGTTTTTAAACAACTTTGCAAACTTCAAAACATGTTTTACATTTGTTGTTAATCATCAAAACATATTGAGAACTAACAAAACGAAGTTTTTGTGAGTGTTTACATGGCACAAAAGTTCCCTTGGGGTATTCTTCAAATTTTAAGAGGCTTGTATCGATGAAGGGCTTGAAATTAGTAGGCCAAAAGTCTCATGATTGTCATGTCTTGATGCAACAGCTATGTGGTCTTGAGGTTGATGTCATAAGTTGGAATTCGTATGTGATCAATGGTTATACATTTTACACAAAGTCCCTAGATGATACAGCACAGTCCAGAATAGTGGTGTTATGTTAAAGGCTGAATCTATGCACTTCTCCAGTTCGAAAGACAAGAGGCCTTTATAGTCATGCCATATTATGGGGTTATTGAAGAGATTTGGGAGGTGGACTATGTTAAAATTAGATTTCTCATTTTCAAATGCAAGTGGGTTAATGTCAATAATGGTGTTCAAATCGATCGGCTAGGATTTACATTAGTCGATGTCAATGGTAGAAGTTTTGGAGATGAACATTTTATTATGGCAGACCAGGCGAAACAAGTGTTCTATATCACCGATCAAGAAAATAAAATGTGGTCTGCAAAAAAAGGTCATGATATTGATAAGGAAAATCATTCAAATTATGGTCTTCCGAGAGTACTCCTTTTTCAAGGGGTCTACCGGACATGAACGAAGAAGATGAAGCGGATAATGAACCCGGCATAAGAAATGATCATCAAGAAGGGATATGAGAGGATATCACTTTATAAAAGAGTCAATTCATAAGGTAATATTCATATACAGAATTCTTTGAAAACTTTAAGGTTTTAACTATATTATATTCTTTCTATATTCATAAACAATGTCACTGACTATGAAGTTTGTTCTTGTTTTATTTTTGTGGCAGGATCCGATCCAAAGGGGCATGTTATAAAAGAGGATGTTACGTTGTTGGGTGGGAATCAGATGAAGGCATGATTAATATTATATTGGGCATGTATGTTGTATTTGTAACATATTGTATTTGTAAGTAAGTTATCTTATTGTATAAATTAATCACTGCTAGAAAAAGGCAAAATGGTGACGGAATTTGTGACGGAAAAAATCCATCGCAATTTGCGACGGAATCGAAATCCGTCGCAATTTGCTACGGATTTATTTTTCCGTCACAAAATTTTGCTACAGATTTATTTTCCCGTCGCAAAACTTAAAAAAAAAAAAAATCGATGTCCTGGAGGGAAAAAGCCCGCCAATTTGCTACAGAAAAATAAATCCGTAGCAAAATTTTGCTACTGAAAAAATAAATCCGTCACAAAATTTTGCTACGGAAAAATAAATCTGTCGCAAAACTTTTAAAAAAATCCGATGTCCTGGAGGGAAAAAGCCCGCCAATTTGCTACGAATTTATTTTTCCGTCCGCAAAATTTTGCTACAGATTTATTTTTCCGTCACAAAATTTTGCTACGGAAAAATAAATCCGTGGCAAAACTCAAAAAAAAAATCTGATGTCTTGGAGGGAAAAAGCACGCCAATTTGCGACGGAAAAATAATTCCGTCGCAAAAAAATTGCTTTTTGCGACGGAATTTCAATTTCGTCACTGATTTCTCTCGAGTGCTCCTTTTTGTGACGGAAATTCATTTCCAGCGTAAAAAGAAAATTTGTTTGCCACGGTTGTTCATTTACGTCGAAAAAAGCAAATTTTTTTGCGATGGAACTCATTTCCGTCACAAAAAAAAAAAAATTTGCTTTTTGGGACGGAAATGAAGTTCCGTCGCAAATCGGGCTTTCATGCCTTCTGAAATCATAGACTTCCACCATTTCAATCTCCTTCTCGAAATCATTTCGTCTCGTCCGTCCTCCTCATCACCTCCGCCCCTCCCCGTCCTGCTCTTCCTCCGGCGTTGGCCCTCCGCCTCCTCCAACGTCCTCCGATTCTTCGCCGTTTCCTCCGGTAACGTCCCTGTCCCTCCCTCCCTCTCCGGTTATCTATTTTTTTTATCTGAAGTGACTGTTGGTAAGCATTCATCACTCACTGTACAATTGAAGATGTTCATGTATTCCTCTTTCTCCAATAAGAGAATCCGTGTGGTGTTGTGGTTCCTTCATTTCTTCCTTTTTTTAAATTTTGTTAATCTGTTTGATGCAAGGTTTTCTGTGATGAATATTAATTTTGTTTCTTCTTTTTTGGTTAAATTTAATTCGCCAATAATATAGAAAGTGTTTGTAAAAGAAATATACATAGCATAGTATGTAGTTGAAATTTGTCAAAGGTAAGGTAACTAGTTTCATCGATGTAGAAGGCATGTGAATTAAAATTCCATTGCCACAAAAAGTTCCTGTTGCTTGATTACCTTTGGCCATAATTAAATTATATAAAATTATAGATGTGAACTAAGGAAGCCATATTGTAGAATTTAAGATATTATTATTATTATTAGAAATTGTACAAACTTAATTTATTATTAGAAGAGAGGAAATTATAATAAATATTTTCTATTATATTATATTTGCTTATATGCGGTGGATATTAAATTTCGTATAATATATAATCTTGGTAGTTAGAGATATTTTAGGATCTGATCGGATTATGGAATTTGAATTTTGTAATTGCTTTTTTGTTTTATAATTCCTAGATATTAGGATCTTCCTTTTATAATTCTTAGATATTAGGATCTACCTTTTATAATGTTTAGATATTAGAATCGCCTTTTATAATCCTAGATATTAGGATCGGCCTAAATCAATCAATAGATTATAGAATTCGAATTTTGTAATTGCTTTTCTGTTTTATAATTCCTAGATATTAGGATATGCCTTTTATAATTCCTAGATATTAGGATCAGCCTAAACTAGAGTATCTACATGTACTAAAATCGTGAAGGCATATGAATAATAAAAATAAAAAACTCAAAGGATTTTGTACATTTCTTTTTAATTTCGTAATTTTTTATATAATTTTTTATTTTTTTCAGGAATCGAGTTTTTGCGACGGAATGACCGAATGACCATGCGGTGCATCAAACACGGAGATGATGAAGCATATGCAGATTCTACTTGGTCCCCTAATGAAGGACAAGGGTGGCCATACTGCTGCTTTGTTTAGACTTTTTTTATTACATATTGTTCACAACATTATTATTTATATTTTGTTTTCTCTATGTAAACTCTTTATGATTATTATTATATATTCAATTTTCTAAAAAAATTTAAAAACAAAAAAAAAAACATTTTTTTTAAAAAAATTATTAGTTTTGCTACGGAAAATATTTCCGTCGCAAATTTGCAAATTTGCTACGGAATGGTTTCCGTCGCAATTTGCTACGGAATTATTTTCCATAGCAAATTCTCAAATTTGCGAAACTTTGCTACGGAAAATAATTCCGTAGCAAATTGCGACGGAAAACGTTTCCATAGCAAATTTTCGAGTTTGCTACGGAAAACAATTCCGTAGCAAATTATGACGGACGAGGATTTCCGTCGCAAATTTGCGATGGAAATATTTTCCGTCGCAAATTTGTTAATTTGCGATGGATTTTTCCTTTTCCGTCGCAATTGCTACGTGGTTTTTTGCTACAGAAAATTTCCGTAGCAAATCCATTTTTCTACGAAAAAAGTCTGTCTTGCTAAAAAATTTTTACTCAGTAGCAAAAATTGATTTTTCCTGTAGTGAATATAGGTGTTGTAGTCATAGTATAATCATTAATTAAGAGGCCACATAACTCATGGTGAATAATATTTGTATTCTTTTTCCCAATTCAATTTATTCATAATTGTTCATAGCTTTTAGCTTAAAGTATTGACTTTTATGTGTTGGATTGGATGGTGGATTTGTGTTTATATATATATATATATATATAATGAAGAAGAACAGAACGAGGGGAAAAATTCGGGAAAATTTAGATCGGAAATAAATACGCCGGTCTTAAATGTTCAACTGTTAAGACCGGATGTATTTATATGTCCGATCTTAAAGGTCAGGTGTACACATTTGATATTAAGCCCGGTCTTAAAAGTTGGTCTTTTAAGACCGGTATATTTATACGTCCGGTCTAAAATCAAATTTTTAAGACTGGATGTATTTATCATCCAGTCTTAAAAGTCAGTCTTTTAATACCGTGTATGATTAGTCGTCTGGTCTTAGAAGCCGCTATTTTTTAGACCGTATTTATTTTTGTCCGGTCTTAAAATTCCGATCTTTTAAGAGCGGCCTAGTTGTTGGCCGGTTTTAAAAATTGAGTTTTAGGACCGAACAAAAAATATTTCAAGTTTATTTAGTACGACTTTTCAGACCCAATGTTTTAAATGTCCGGTCTAAAAGAGTTTCTTTAAGACCGGTTTGAGTCCGGTCTTAAATGTTAGACTTTTAATACCGGCTAGAACAAGACCGATCGTGGGTCCGGTCTTACGATGCCTCTTTTATCCGGTCTTAAAACCCTTTTTTGCACTAGTGGACCTATTGTCACAAAAATCTCAATTTTCCAACCAAATAGTAACTTTAAGTTCCTCAAATAAACCATTTAGCTAAAAATAAACTATATCAATTATTATTTTAACACTATTATGGCCATTATAAGCTAAATAATATATTGAAATACCCAAATATTTAAAATCCTATAAACCCTATAAATTTTTCACCATCAATTATCTTTAAACTAAGGAAAAAAATATATGTGAAGAGGAAACTAAATAAGTCAGAAAACCTAAGCAACCCCCACCTCTTGTTCTCTTCCTCTCCCTATTTAATTTCCCGCTCTGGCTTTCCACACCGTACCTCCATACTACTAAAACTAATGCGCTTAAATATTGAAAGAGGGGAGTGGTTGGGGTATTACTAGTATTACCCCTTCCCCCAAAGTAAATAATGGTGGCAGCACCCAAGTGCTGTCACCATTTTTTTCAAATTTTTTTTTTTTTTTTTTTTTTTTGCCTCAATTTAACACTTAGGATAAGGATAAGCTTATATATTCGGTTTAAACGAAACTTTCTCAATATTTAATAAGTTATGGTATTTTATACAAATAAAACTTACAATATTGTCTTTGACTCTTACTTTACAAAATTTACTATCATACTAAGTAATTACATTTAGTTTTAAATTACCATAAAAATATTATTTAGTTTTAAAATTAAAAAACTGGGATATTGAGGAGGAAATATAAAAATTGAATATTTAAAATCATAGAAACTTTATAATTTTTCACCTTCAATTATCTTTAAATTATAAAAATATGAAAAGTTAAAACTAAATAACTTACCTTAAAAACTCTTAACAACTCCATTTTTTATTCTCTTCCTTTCTTTCTTTTCTCACTTTCGCTCTCACATCGTACCTTCATACTTCTGATGCGGTTAAACTTTAAATATTGAAAGAGGGGAGTGGTTGCGATAGTTGGGTATTATACTATTATTACCCCCTTCTCCCCAAAGTAAATTTGGAGTAGCTTATGTTTCAGCATTGGTGTGTAAAAATTTCAATGGCTTTTAAGCCACCGACCCAGTGAGGAAAAAGTCTGTTTGGATTGTCCATTGCGTTGGCTTAACTTTAAGTCAAAAAAACTCAAAAAGCCAGTTAAGGAAAAAGCTCCAGAATCCAACTTTTTCCATAATGCTCTCAGCTTTTTGACATAGGCTCCGTCACTTCTACCATCATCAATCCAAACACAAATCATTACTATAATCTGACTTTTTTTCCTATCGAACTTGTTTTAGAGTCAGATAGTTTTTAAGTCACCGCTCTTACCGCCAACCCAAACGAGCTCAATAAGGGTGACGGCACCGCACCCACGAAATTGTCACAAACTTTTTTATTATTATTATTTTTTGTCAATTTAATAATTAAGCCAAATTTTTATATTTAGTCTAAATAATTTTTTTCAATACTTAATAAGTTATGGTATTTTCTATAAACAAAACTTACAAAAATTTATGTGATTTTCACTTTAGAAAATTTACTCTCATGCTAAGTAATTATATAATAAATTTTAATTACCATAAATTAATCTCTTCTACAATATTATTTAATTTTAAATTAAAAAAAAAAACCGGGATGTCACAGCAAGAAGGAGAGAATATAAAATTTGAATATTTGAAATCCTGTAAACTCTAAAATTTTTCACCTATCAATTATATTTAAAGTAAGAAAAAAATATAAAAAGAAGAAATTAAATAATTTATCTTAGAAAACACGAGCAACATCCACCTTTTATTCTCCCTTTTCCCATTCTTTTCTTGCTCTTGCTCTCCACACCGTACCTCCGTACCACTTATGCGTTTAAATATTGAAAGAGGGAGGTTGTTGGGATGGTTGGGGTATTATTAGTTTATTACCCGGAAAAAACATCAAAATAGAGTTTTTTTTTTTTTTTTTTTTTTTTTTTTTTTTTTTTTTTTTTTTTTTTTTTTTTGAAAAATGTACCGAACTAATGCACTTTCAAAAAGTTTTATCGAAGTGGTGCAATAATGATGCCACTAGTGGCGTCGTACCTTCGACACTACTACTTAGTGGCGTCGGGCGGTACAAACGCCACTAAAAATATATATATATATATATATATATATATGCACACATATATAATTGTATAATTATATTTAAAATTATAAATAATAATCCTAATTAATTATAAATAATAAAAAGAATAAATAATAATTTTAATTCATAATTAAGAGAATTAAAATATTTAAAATGTATTATAAACCCGTGAGGCTCGCCTTACCATGTGAGATGTGGTGATGGACATCTCCCAAAGATCTCTGTGAGGCTCGTCTCACCTTCAAAGACCTGTAATCTCATGTTTTCCACACAACTTATGATCGGTGTGGCTATTTCTTTGCACCTTCTTTATTGGTGCTTTTCCCTTGAAGTTTGGCTTCACACTTCAAGGGAAAAGCACCAATAGAGAAGGTGCAAATCACACCGATCACAAATTGTGTGGAACACGAGAGATTACAAGTCTTTGAGGGTAAGGTGAGCCTCACGAGATCTTTGAGAGATGTTCATCACCCACATCTCACAGGGTGAGGCTCAGGTTTATAATACATTTTAAATATTTTAATTCCCTTAATTATTAATTAAAATTATTATTTATTCTTTTTATTATTTATAATTTTAAATATAATTATAAAATTATATATGTATATATATATACATATATGTTTTATATATAATTGACGCCACTAGTGGCATTAGTTAAACGCCGGTTTACCGCGCACCATTCGGTAAAACTTTTTGAAATTGCATTAGTTTGGTACATTTTTTGGGGAAAAAACCCCTATTTTGGTGTTTTTCCCTTGTTACTTATGATTAGTTTTGATGATATCTTATATTGATGCCATTATCGAGCAAAAAGTTTAAATACTACATTTATCTTATACTTTAACTAATTCTTATATTTAATGTAGATACAAAGTTTAATACAATGAAGAATGATCAAGAATGGAGCTTGAAGAAAGAAGAACCTGTTAATTATCATGAGAATATCAATATTCAAGTTTACGTGCTCAAATAGAAATTGAAACGGCTCAATTTGAAGTTAAAATAAGTAAGTTCAAGCTTAGAATGAATACTAGTTTTGTTGGATATGATTAGTTTTGATGATGCCTTATATAGATGTCATTCTTAAGAGCAAAAAGTTTGTATAATATATTTATCCCCTACATTGACTAACTACTATAATTAATGTAGATTAGTCCGAGTTGAATTATAGAACAATAAGGAGATAAGAGATTTCAGAAAGAATAAATTGGAGAAAATGTTAAGTTCAAGAAGAAGATGAAATATTGAAGAATGTATAAGTTACAGAGAATGATGAAGTTCATATTATACAATGAAGAATGATCAAGAATGGATATTGAAGAAAGAAGAACTTGTTAAATATCATGAGAATATCAATATTCAAGTCTCTGTGATCAAATAGAAGTTGGAACGGGTCAATTCGGAGTTAAAATGAGCAAGTTCAAGCTTCCTAAGAATACTAGTTTGTTTTGGGACATTTGTGTAATTTCAGCTCTTTTTTAGGCATGCACAGTGTCTTGCTCGAGCACAACAAAGTCATGCTCGAGCAAGGTCCATTTCCAGCCCTTTCGGGCATAAAATTTGCTCTTGCTCGAGCAGAAAAAAGGCTTGCTCGAGCAAGGTCGTGCATCAGCTTCCTCTGTTCAGCTCTGTTTCTGGTGACCTTCGGTAATTCGATGATATCTCTTAAACCAGGAATTGGATTGACACGAAACCAGCGGAAAATGAAACTACACATCTAACACGTATTTGTGACAAACATTCAAGTCCAAAGGAGTCCAGATGAGTGAGCTATGATTTTTACAAGTTGGAACAAGTATCACCGTCACTGTCCAGACCAATCTTCGGTATTTTGAACATATCTCACAAACGACAAATCCAAATGAGTTAAAATTGGTGCCATTGGAAACTAGACTCAAATACCTTTTCAAAAACATTAATAATACAGAAAACTAAGATTAATTGAAGGATTTATGATGTTTTGAAGTTGATTGTCTGTTATGGATTCTGGAAAAACGCTGGATAAGATCAACCTCCATTCATTTGATGTTAATGGACGAAATACAATTAGTTTGGAGCTGATTCTTATTGAAATGGAAAGAATATTTGAAGAGCCTTCTAAGATGGGATGATTTGCTAAATTTGGATTTACCCAGAAGACGTTATGTCGACTGAAAATTGCCTCTTGTACTATCAACGTAATTGTTTCTTGAAAGTCTGAAATTTTCACAAGAACATGGTGTATGGAAGCCAACAATTTGATATTCGAAGGCATTCTACTTGAGCAGAGAACAATTCATATTGAGTTGAATTATTGCCCCAAGTCAAGAAGAAGCAGAGAGCAAATTAGGAAGTTTGCTTGAGAAGAGATTTTGGTATGCCTGAGCATCATTGACCTCGAGCAAAGAAGTACAGTGCAGGAAGCATGCTCGAGCAAACTATGTGGCTTGCTCAAGCAACATCGAAGAAAGAAGAGCAACATGGGAAGTCATGCTCGAGCACAAGGGAAGGCTTACTCGAGCAACGTTGTTGAAATGGCTCTTCTCGCCTCTGTTTGGATCTTGCCCGAGCACGCTCTTAAGGCTTGCTCGAGCACTATGCTCGAGCAGAAGAATTTTTCTGCAACATCGGAATAATGAGCAACTTTGGAGTCTTTCTCGAGTAGGATAAAAAGCATGCCCGAGCATCATTGGACTTGAAACAAAGAAGACCAAATTGGAAAGCCATGCTTGAGCAGATAATTGGCCATGCTAGAGCAGCATGCTCGAGCAAGAGCAAAAGGTTGCCCGAGCAAGCTTGTGTCTGAACTTATTTCCCTCTCTGTCTCAACGTTGCCCGAGCACAATATTTGGCATGCTCGAGCATCAGCGATGATTGAAAATCATTCAAGCTTTGGTCTGAAGCATGCCCGAGCAGAGTGAAAGACATATGCTCGACGAGAAAAAAACCATACTCGAGCAACATCATTGATTTCACAAATTCTCGCCTGCAGCTGACCCTTGCCGAAGCATACCTACGTGTGTTGCCCGAGCATTGACCAAAGTGATCAATCTTCAAAATAGCTTGCCCGAGCACACTATCTGTCCATGCTCGAGCAAGATTACCTCTTTTTTGGAATCTCGACTTAAAAATCCCGAATCATCGATTGTGATTTCATTTCTACATATCATTACTCATTATTCTTTCTAATTGCTTTTAATCAATTTGCTAATGAGTTTCAGATGATTATATGAAGGATTAACATTAGATTATCAAAAAGCAGATGATGATGTCATAAGCTCCAACGGCTATATTTATTTCCTTCAACGGTCATATGCTAAATGTGAAGAATTGCTCAAACGGTCAAATACTCTACATCAGCTACAAAAGGAGAAGCCTTCAAGATAGAAGCAGTAAGAGAAAAGAGCTTGCAATGACGAAATGCCAACATTATGAATCCAACGATTAACTTACATACTCTCTGGTTCACAATGTTTATATAGTTTTCAGTAGAAAGTGTGATGATTGTTTTTGTACTTCAGTGTTCATCTTCTATCTACTCGTGAGGAGTTATTAATTCTTATTCCTTTCATTCATATATTAAATCTTAAGGTTAAGGAACCTTAAGTGGGGGTGTATCAATTACAACCTGTAAGGGGGAGTTGAGTCTGAGAGTGAGAGGACAATCCCTTGTTTACAGAGTGTGTAGTTGAGTCGTTCCAACTGTAATTGAATCCTTACGGTGCGTAAGGGGAGTATCTCGGTAAGAGATTGTAAAGGCTGCACAAGTGCCCGACTAAACTTGTGGATTGTAAAGGCTTCTCTTGTGCCCGGTTAAACAAGAGGATAGTGGATTGAAAATCTCAAGTGGAGCTTGGGGACTGGACGTAGATCAAGGATTGGGCCGAACCGGTATAAATCACGGTTGCATATTCTCTTCCCTTATCTTTTACATTTCCAGTATATGCTTATTTGAATATCTAACTGTCGATTTATAAGTTGCGAAAAGTTTTCCAAAGTTCTTAAAGTTTTATCCGACACCCAATTCACCCCCCTCTTGGGTGATAGTCAGGTCTTTCAAGTTTGTTTGGGGGCTTTAATGCAATTTCAGCATTTGTTTCTCGCCCAAACAGTGCCTTGCTCGAGCATAACTAATTCCATGCTCGAGCAACGTATTCCAGCTCTTATTCTCGCCCAAACGGTGCCTTGCTCGAGCAAAAGCAAAGGCATGCTCGAGCAAAAACGTCTTTAAGCTTACTCGTTGAGCTCGTTTCGCGACCTTTGGTAATTCGACGATATCTCCCAAACCAGGAATCGATTGAAGTGAAACCAATTTTTTTGAAACTAGACTCCCAATACGTCATTTTAATAAAATATTCATGCCAAAAGGAGTTCAAATCAAGGAGCTATAATTTTTTGAAGTTGCAACAAAAATCACAGTCACGATCCAGACCAACATTTGGTATTTTGAGCATATCTCACAAAAGACAAATATGATTGAGCTGAAATTGGTGGCATTAGAAACTAGACTCAAATACCTTTTCAAAAACATCAAGAACACAAAAAACAAAGATCAATTGACGAAGTTATGATGTTTTGAAGTTGACAGTCTGTTCTGGATGCTGGAAAAACGCTAGATAAGAACAACTTCCATTCATCTGATGTTAATGGACGAAATACAACGAGTTTGGAGTTGATTCTTATTGAAATGGAAGGAATATTTGAAGAGCTTTCTGAGATGGGATGATTTGCTAAATTTGGATTTTTACCGAAGACGTTATGCTCATTTGGAAATTGTCAATGTGATTGCTTCTTGATTGTCTCTATACTCGGAAGTTGAAGCTTTGTCTTGGAGAGTATTATGCTTATTCACATATGATCAGAAGCTTTAAAGAACATGATGCCCAAGCATAATCTCACAATTATCCAGCCATGCTCGAGCAAAACAATTGGCATGCCCGAGCATCATCGTGGAAATGGCAAAATTGCAAGTTGTAGAGTCATGCCCGAGCAGATGGTAAAAGCATGCTCAAGCAACATCATTATAACTAGAATCATACTTGAGCAAGGTATTTGTAATGCCCGAGCATCATTAAGCTCATAGCAGAAAAATGCAAGATGGACAGTCATGCTCGAGCAGAGAATGGAGCTACAGCGTGGGCAGCAACATTTTCACTGAGTTGGGAAGTCTTGCTCGAGTAGAAACAAAGGCTTGCTCAAGCAGCATGCTCGAGCAGAGGAAAAACATGCTCGAGCAACATGCTCGAGCAGAGGAAAACCATGCTCGAGCAACATCATTGAATTCACAAATCCTCGCCTCTGTCTATTTATTGCCCGAGCAAGGATCATGTCTTACTCGAGCATCAACGATAAAAACTAGTTTATCAGTTCAACATCAGAAGCTTGCCCGAGCAAGCTTTGGTTCCTTGATCGAGCACTATGTCCATTACACTTTGAAATTACTCCTTCTCAAAATGATGCCCGAGCACACTGCTTAGCCTTGCCCGAGCATTGACAAAACTTGTAGATCTTCAAAACAACTTGCCCGAGCACATTATCTGTCCATGCTCGAGCAAGGTCACCTCCGCTTTGGAATCTTCGACTTCATAAAATTCTGAATCATCGATTGTGATTTCATTTCTACATATCATTACTCATTACTCTTTCTAATTGCTTTTAATCAATTTGCTAATGAGTTTCAGATGATTTTATCATGGATTAACAATAGATTTGCATAAGGCAAATCGTGTGTCAGAAGCATTAAATGCAACTACCTAAACCGGTGATAATCTAGGAAACCGATACTCTGAACGAAGTAAGGCTACCACTGGTATTCCAACTACACATTCAATGCTATTTCACAACAAGCAAAACAAAAGGAATGAAGAGAATATCGTCACTGCAAATCCACCTGGAATATTCAAATAGCGAAAGTCGTAACAGAAGCTTCATCTGTCTAACGGATATATTCAAGACTCTCAATGGTCATATTCAAACATTAAAACAGACAGAATCAAATCCTTCAACGATCCTCAAGCTTCAACCAAGTATAAATGCCCGAAGGTTTGAATTCATCAGATGACAGAACTAACGCATACATAGACAAATCATTCAAAGTGTTCAAAGTCTATTCTGTATATATCTTTGGATATTACCTAGCTTCGGTTGCTTATCATTTATCTACTCGTGAGAGAGTCTTTTCATTTGTATTACAATTCGTTCAAATGTCAAGATAGAGGTATCTTGAGTGTGGGTGTATCAATTACAACTTGTAAGGGGGGCGAGTCCGAGAGTGAAAGGATCATCCTTCGTTTACAGAGTGTGTAATTGTGTCTATGGTTATTTGGTTACGCTTGTAAAGAGAATAAGTCCTAGTGAGAGAATTACTCAAGAGTTACTGAGTCTCGTGATCAAGTTTAGAGATAGTGAAATCCCGAGTGTTTCGGGGACCGGACGTAGGTCAAGAGTTGGACCAGAACCAATATAATCTCTTGTGTTCATTGCTCTCCTCTATGTCTCTATTTTTAAGTATTCTTGAGTAATTAGCGAAAAATTTTATAATCACCTATTAACCCCCTTCTAAGTGATATTCCATCTTCATCCCTTTATTACCCTCTTCCCCCAAAGTGACTAACGGTGGCAGCTCCCACGAGTTGTTAGCATTTCTTATAATTATTTTATTCTCTCTCTATTTTTTAATATAAAATAAAGTTGATTTTTTAAAAAATATTGAGGAAATTTATTAAAATATTTTAAAATATTTAATCTATCATTTTCTCTTAAAAATTATTTTACCTACTTTATAAATTGATGTATAATATAAGAATACATAACATATGATATGATTAAGTAACTTATTTAGCTTCTTTAATTTCTCAAAGAAAAGTCAACTAAGCTTATATATTCCGTCCAAATAAAATTTCTTCAATACTTAATAAGTTATGGTATTTTCTACAAATAAAACTTGCAATATTTTCTTTGACTCTCATTTTAGAAAATAAACTTCCATTTTGAGTAATTACATGGTAAATTTTAATTGTCATAAATTAATCTCTCCTAAAATATTATTTAGTTCTAGAATTTTAAAAAATTGGGATGTTATAGTGAGAAGGAGGAAATATAAAGTTTGAATATGACCCAAACACTAACCCATATGATGACTCAGCTCATTATTATATTAAGTACTCACGCATATGATGACTCAGCTCATTATTATATTAAGTACTCCCTTGTTTTCTTTTTTATAGATGAGGATGTTAAAAGTAGTTAGATACAATATGTATAAAATTAAATTTGTTTTAAAAACATGTTCACATTTACGTGGAAGAGAGAGAATATGTTAAGCTAATTTTTTTAATTAAATATAAAAATTTAATACGATAGTATCATGAGAAATTCTTATAATTAAGTGAGAATGAAATGGAAAGTTTACGCCAAACATTTCACACATTGAAAATGAATTTATATTAGGTGCTTTTTTATTAGGTGCTTCTTATGTGTTTTTTCCTCTAATTAGAGGAATGAAGCATTTTTTTTATTTTTTATATATTCTATTTATTTAAATTAAATTATATGATACATTGTGAAATATTTTTTTTACCAAGATCTCAAATTAATTAATTTCTAAGATCTTTGGAGTTACATGAAAATATTTCTGAATGCAGGACTGGAAATTAATTAATTTGAGATATTGGGTGCAAAAAAATTTCAGGATGCAATATATATTTTAATCTAAATAAAAAAAATATATTAAACGAAACTGGATGTAAAAAAATTTCAGGATGCAAAAAAAATTTCAAAATGCAAAAAATGTTTCATCCCTCTAATTAGAGGGAAAATAATATAAGAAACAAGGACATAATGTAAACCCGGGAGTATTAGCAATAGTCATCCAAGTAAGAATTCATTAAATAATGCAGTTGTCGAATGAAGTGATGGGCAAAAATAATAAAGTAAGAAAGAAAATGTTGACGAGCGCAACAGTGAGCGAGGCGCGTCCCATCTATTTATTGAGACGACTGCCGTCATGGGTGCTGAGCAGAGCAGAGCAGAGCCGATCGACTTTCTTCTGTTGTTTCGACAAGAAGCAATAGATAGTGAGATTCATTCACTGGGAGATGTATAATAATGAGACTGAGGCTGCTCAACAACAACACGTACGTATGCATCTTCCTTTCTGCTTATAATTTTTAATCTTGCTTCTGTTTCATTCCTCTATTTATTGCACTTTTTTTAGCCTTATTTTGTTTCTCTTCTCAAGATAAACATACACTTGTCAGATTGCAAGTATCTATGCAGAAAGCAGATCCTCCCATTTTGGGAAAATCCGTTTCAGGGCCCTTATTAGTCAAAAAATTTCAGAAAAGACCCAAACAATCTGAAAATTGAAAAAAAGGCCCAAGGATTCGACAATGCGGGAAAAGGCCCTTCGAAATTCTGAAAGTTGTTAATGGGGCTGATCAAGTTGTTAGCGGGGGGCTGATTTAATTGTTAGATGGGTTGATTTAGTTGTTAAAAATATTTTAAACAACTAAATCAGCGCCCTCTAACAACTAAATCAACCCCGCTAACAATTTGATTAGCCCCATTAACAACTCACCTTGAGCCTTTTTCGAATTTCAGAATCTTGGGCCTTTTTTTCGAATTTTCGAGTCTTTGGGCCTTTTCTCGCTTTTTTGGTAATATGGGCCCCGAACAGGATTTTCCCTCCCATTTTCTATTTTTCTTAGTACATAGTATCTCTTATAAATCTATCTAGGTCACTAATTAGGAATATGAGAGAAAAAGTGAAAATAGTATTATAACATTTTAAATTGATTAGATAGATATAATTTAGTGATAACGAAGGAAAGATAATGAGAAAAATTGACCCAAATATGCCTGTGCATTTCATTTGTCATGGTTTTTCTTACCTTCGTTAGGTTTCCTTCAATTTTTTATTTTTTTTAATGAGTTATAAGCCTTTTTCTACCATTGGATCATTTTCTAAGTTATACTTTAGAAATATATAAACATTTAATATATTTTACTTTTATTTTTAAGCATTATTAAGTATATGTCTCTCTTACATCTTCTTTTCACTCATCGCCTCTTGTATCTTTTACCATTTATTTGTTCTCTCTTACCCTCTCCATAAACTAAGGGCGTTTTAAAAAATAAGTTGTAATTTTACGTATTTACTACTTTTAATTAGTATTAACTAACTTTTTTTATTTTCATAATATATCTCAGCTTTAAAGCTTATAAAAGGAAGCGGATGAGAATATTCCAAATTTCTTAGCGTTCTAATTTCAAAGGACCACAATGGACAGGTATGGGAATAGTTTTGGCCTGCCTATCTTTTTCCCTCCTTCACTACTCGTTCATATTTTACGAATCGTTATCTTCGTCATGCCTGTCATGTTTTATATTTTCACTTGGATTTTCAAAAACGGAGGCTTCGTATGAAGTTAACAGATACTCCCTCCAGTCCTAATTATAAGACATATTTAATTGATTTTAAGGAGATTAAGGAAATAAATTAAATTAGTTAATTTTACTCATTTTCCTCAAATGCCCTTATATAAATTTAAAATGACAAAAGTAAAAGTGAATTAACATCTACTACACACTTCTCTCATTTAGAATTTTCCTTTTCACACGCTTTCTAATTAAAGTAATGATCTGACTATGTATGTGTATATATATGTGTGTGTGTGTATGCATATATGTATATATAGACACACACACACACACCACACACTCATATGCATATATACACACACACACACCACACACTCACATGCATACATATATATGTTTGTGTGTGTGTGTGTATATATTCACACATATGCATATATACACACACACACATACAAAAACACACTCACAAATATGTGTGTGTGCGCGCACACACACATATATATCTACACACATGCATATATATTGACAGGCACACACCTACACACATATGCATATACACACACACATATAAAAACACACCCACACACTCACAAATATGTGTGTGCGTGTGTGTTTATATATGTATACACACACATATATTTACACATACACATGCATATATATTGATAGGCATATAAATATGTGTGTGTGTGTCTATATATTCGTGTGTAGACACACACATGTATACAAACACACACACATATGTGTGTATTTATATATGTGTGTGTGTCTATATATACATTAGTAAATTAACGTCGGTTAATCAATAAATAAATTAAAATTTATAATTTAAAAGTTTCATTGACTGGAAAGTCTATGAACCTATATACATACACTCACCAGAAATCAAATATACTTGAAAGAATAAAATAGGGGTATTTAGGAAGAAATCAACAAAAATTAAAATGTTGTTTTATAATTATGATCAAAACCAATTTTCAAATATTATCTTATAATTAAGACCGGAGGAAATATATTACTTCCAATCAAAGCCGATAAATTACCTAAAACCATTTTTCTCGTTTCTTTCCGAATTGTGTGGGTAGGATGATTGTTTATCGTAAAGTCATATTCTCATGCATCTTAACATTTCATTCATTCAGATGTTTAATTTTTTATGTTCAAAATATCGATATTGGTAAATGAAGACAAAGTCGTCATACATAAGAAAGAAATTTAATGAAAGAGAAGAAAGTGAGAGATGATCGAGGACTCTGATGAGGAGACATCATCACGTGATATGATATACAAGGAAAAAATTAACCAAAAATCGAGAAAAACGACACGCTATATACAAACACACACGTGTGTGATACCGTTGCATCAGTTTTAATTTTTTTGAGCCCAATCCATCCTCAATTTTCAACCTGTATTGAATTCGGTTTCTCTACCCATAACTTTTTTGTCCATCTCTTATTATTTTCTGATCTTGGCTGTTGAATTTTGATCCAAACATTTAGAAGGGGACACATAATCTTTGTCAAACCATCACATCTGGACGTTTAGATTAAAATTTAACAGTTAAAATCTAAAGATGATGAGAGATGGGTAAAAAAATACTAAAGAGAGTATTTGCTTACATCAATGAAGAGCTTGCCCGAAGATTTAGTCAGTACAATTATTTAATTCTCAAACTCTTTTCAACAAGTAAGGGGGTCTCATTTTTCCACTTTGACATTTCAAAGAGTTGGATACTTGGATATACAGACAAGCGAGAGTTGAGAAGATCAATAAATGAGGATCAATGGTGGTGGGCTTGCCGGAAGATTTAGTCAGTACAATTATTAGATTCTCTCTAATCATGATCAATCAACAGTGATGGATCAACGTGGATGAATCTTAAAGCTTCCATGGATATCCAAATCTTGTTGAAAGCACAACAAAAATTATATCTTTGAAAAGATAAATCTGTTGCGTTACAACGTGAGAAGAAGAAAGAATAGGGCAATCACTCTTCTTTAGAAGGGTTTCGGTGGAAAAAGAAAAAAAGAAGCATTAACGTTGTGTGTTTGTTGTTAAGTATAGATGGCAGAAGCAACAGTGTTTGGGATAGCTGTGTTTTTTTTTTCCTGTTGGATTTTTCTATATCTGTGTTTTTTTTAAAAAATCTGATTGTAGATGTGATTTGGTTTGGGATAACGGTAGAAAAAAGTGATTATTTTTTTTTATGGGCACTTATTTGACATAGTGTTTGAAAAGTCAATTGAGATAGAAAATGACTGAAAAATATATGAATTTTATTGAATACTATATATATATATATATATATTATGTGATAATTTGAGATAAAAAATTAAATTTAAATGTAAATTTGCTAAAGAAAAAATGTAAAATTATCATTAAAAAAATTACAATATAATGAAATGCTTAAATAAATGTCCAAGGATGTGGATATTACGTCTAAATAGAAGCATGATTCTTTGGTGTTGTGGGATTCGATGTCCAAGATGTTGCACTCAATGTTTTCAGTTTTTCTTCTTTTGACTCTACCTTTTAGCCTTGTTAGCCATAGACCTCACTAGTTTAATTATTTTTGCGAGAGGGACAATTTTTGAACTTCCTCTCCAGTTTTCACAAAAGCCACTGTGATGGGGAGAGAAGCTCTTAAAAATAGCTTCATCCAAAAATATCACTTTTCTCTCAAAAGTTCACCACAGGTTGAAGTCAACCCAAATGCACTTTTCTCATATTTTAATTTCTTTCTCACAGGACTTTTTTTAACTGTCACTGATCTTTTTTGGTATGTTTTGCAGTCATCCCAAAGTGATGTGAACGCTCAACCATTGACGAGCTCAACATTTTTTACTTTTTCAAGGGTACACTTTTATCCTTAATTTCTGCAGCCTTTTAATTTCTAATTTTCATTCCTTTTTTTCCTTTTCAATTTTTAAAAAGGGAAAAAGACAAATAGATACCATCTGAATTTACAAAATCCCCGAAAACCCACCGAATTTGTAAAAAAATTAAGAGATGACAAAGACTTCGGGTTATGCAAATTCATACAAAATGACCATAATACCCTTGCCCCTTTTGAGAGAGAGATGAACGAGAGAACGAGATTTAGGCTCCCATGTTCACCTCCGCCGTTGACGTCGACGCCGACCTCGACCTCTGCCGATGCCGCACCCGCCGCCTTGGACGCCACACCGGTGAAAAAGGAAAAAAAAAAAAAAGCGAAACACGCAGAAATAGGAAACAATAAATTTTTTTTCATCAGTCGATCCGGAAGAAATTGGAAGAAGAAGACGTGAAGGAAGGAAGGAAGGAAGGAAGAAGAAAAGGAAGGAAGGAAGGAGGAAGAAGAAGAAGAGAAAAAAAGGGTACAAGTGCACATTGGAGTGCACCAAAAGTGCACTCCTTCCTTTCCTTTCGCATTCATTTATAAATAAACTATCGCCATTTACAAATGCATCTAGGCTTTTCCATTCTTGCATCTGAATTACAAAATACAAACAAGATGCATTATTACAAAATAACCATCGCCATTTACAAATACTTCTGTGCTTTTTCATTCTTGCATCTGAATTACAAAATACAAACAAGATGCATTATTATAAAATAACCATCGCCATTTACAAATGTTTCGGGCTTTTCCATTTTTACAAATAAACCATCGGCATTTACAAATGGAAAAGCGTAGCAAAGCATTTGTAAATGACGATGGTTATTTTGTAATAATGCATCTTGTTTGTATTTGGTAATTCGTATGCAAGAATGGAAAAGCCCAGAAGCATTTGTAAATGACGGTGGTTTATTTGTAAATGACGATGGTTTATTTGTAAATGAATCGAAAGGAAAGGAAGGAGTGCACTTCCGAAGCACACCGGAGTGCACTGGAAGTGTACTTTTTTTCCTTTCTTTTTTTCTCTTCTTCCTTCTTCCTTCTTCCTTCTTCCTCCTTCCTCCTTCCTTCCTTCCTTCCTTTCTTTTCTTCTTCCTTCCTTTTTTCACGTCTTCTTTTTCCAATTTCTTCCGGATCGACAGATGAATTTTTTTTTTCTTGTTTCCGTGTGTTTCAGTTTTTTTCCTTTTCACCGGTGCGGCGTCTAAGGCGGCGGGTGAGGGGTCGGTGGCAGAGGTCGGTGTCGGCGTCAATGGCAGAGGCGAACGTGGGAGCTTGAATCTCGTTCTCTCGTTCATCTCTCTCTCAAAAGGGGCAAGGGTATTATGGTCATTTTGCATGAATTTGCATAACCCTCAAAAGTCTTGTCATCTCTTAGTCTTTTTACAAATTCGGTGGGCTTCTGGGGATTTTGCAAATTCAGATGATATTTATTTGTCTTTTTCCCTTTTAAAAAAAGTAGAACTAAATTCACAATTGTTACATACAATCAAATTAAAATAACCGACAATTAAGTAGGAGTATTATAATTGATGTGTTCCTATGTAGGAGTATTATAATAGATGTGACTGAGAGAAAATTTGGGGAAAGTGAACTACAAGAGAAAAATTCCAAAAAAGTTTTCATACCACTAACGTTGTGTATTTGTTGTTAAGTATAGACAGCAGAAGAAACAGAAGTAAAAGATAGAGGTGTGAGTGCTCAACGAAGGAGGGGCTCTCAACGAAGGAAGAGCTCAGCAAATTCTACTACAACAACGGTACACTTTTATCCTTAATTTCTTTATTTCTGTAGCCTTTTCTTGTTTTATTTTATTTTATTTTCTCCATACTATTTTTAAAAGAAGTAGAACTAAATTGACGATTGTTTCATACAATCAAATAAAGATAACCGACAATTAAGTTGGAGTCTTATAATAGACGTGTTCCTTTCTTTCACCGTGAGTCGTATCTATTTATTTGTTTCTTTTACCCTATTTTCTGATGGAGTGAAAATTTGGGGGAAGAAAACTAAGAGAAAAGAAATCTAAAAATAGTGTTATTCCCTTCTATTATTCTCTCAATCCAAACATAACGCTAATGTTGTATGTTTGTTGTTGAGTAAGTATAGATGGCAGGTGTGAGAATTAAAGGAGGGAGGGTCTCTCAATCAAGGAAGAGCTCAGAAAATCCTACTTCTGCAATGGTACACGCTTATCCTTAATTTCTTAATTTCTCTCTTTTCTTTTATTTTCTCTGTACAGTTTTTTAAAAAGTAGAACTAAATTGACAATTGTTTCATACAATCAAATGAAAATAACCGACAATTAAGCACTTCCCCTCCATCCGCCTCAATTTATACCACTTACGCTTCCCTATTCAAACGTTAAGTTTCATTCCTATATGCTTATGTAATTCCTGTTTTTCTCTAAATCAAACTTCGTTGGTTGAAAATGAGGTGACTCCCAACTGGAACATAATGATTCAAGATCATGTTGGAAAAATGTATCAATTTAGGATATATTTGATGAGTTAATTAACTTTTCATTAGTTGAGAATTAGGTAAATTATACTTATAAAAAAGACCATAATAGTATGTAGTATACACATAATAAGGAACAGGTTGGGTTTCTCTCATAATCCTTTTCTTATTATCCCTGATCATCTTTAAATTATATCTGTTCAATCAATCACAATATTACTTTAACCTCTCTCTCTTTTTCTCAATCACCGGCCCAGATGGGTTGATGAGGGAAAATGAGAAAAAAAGATGAAGAGAAAATCCTTTCCCAATAAGAAACAAGATGGGTAAAAACATTTTAAAGCACTCGTTATATAGTTGTCCTTAACTCCTAGTAATAGGTATGAAAAGCAATAACGAGTAGTTTCAATTAACTTCATAACATTTTTTATTATGTCACACATAATGTGGTAGGTAGAACTACTAATAGGGGTTGACACAAAAGACTAGTCCTTAACAGGGTCAAACTTGAAAGGGCACAGTCTAAAAAGCCCTCCTACATAAAATTCCATTATTTTAAGGCATGACCCTCAAATAAGAGGGTTCAGGGCGGGCCTAGGGGCTTTAAGATTCTTTTAATAAATTGGGAAAGTCCTAATTAAATACTTATAAAATGATCAAAACCAAAATTAGGCTTATATTTTGTTTTTTAAGAATTCCTAATCAGGCAAAAAAGCCTTTATAAGTATTTGTGAATATAGTTAAAAGACTAAAATAGATCTTACCAAAATAGAAAATTGAAGATAGTTAAAAAAAATATTAAATTGGGCCTCATCTAACTTAAATTATTTAATAACTATTCAATACAAATAGTAAGCATTTTTTATTTTAAAATTACAGATGTTTGACATATTTTTTTTAAGAAATATAATTATGGATTTACATATTTATATCTATATGCCATATATGAAAATTTTAAAAAAACAGTGACTTATAAATAATACCACTCATTTTTATATTTCATATAACATAAGATCAATCTACACTGATTTAAGTAATAAAAATAAAATACTTAGAATAATTTTAAAATTTTCTGCTTCGTAAGTGTGAAGGTTTTTATAAAATGCGTGGATTTGGTGTTTATCATCTCCACCAATTGTCAATCATTTTAATTTTATTTCGTGTGTGTGTGTATCATCATTAAATTTCAAAATTCTACATACAAATATATACTCCTCTCTATCTCTCTCTATTTCTGTCAATACATGATGTCAACAAAGTTGCAATAGCAAATGTATGCTGATTATATCAAACAATTATAAATTAATTTAAGTTAGTTGAGGCCTAGTTTAGAAATACCTTTTTTCTTTTATGGTTCAAGTTGCAAATTTTTTTTGGAATTATTCGCTATAAAGCAATGTTACCCTAAAAGTTTTTTTAGGTTTAATGTTACGTATTGAAATTGAGCAATGTTGCCCTTTATCGTTAAAGAGATAACGGTCATCGTCAATTTTTAGTAGTCAATATTAGCTTTTTAACTGTACATAGGGCAAGATTGCAACATTTTGAAACTTCTAAAGTGCCATTGAACCTTAAAAAAATCTTTCAGGGCAATATTGCTCTTCAGCGAATACTTTCGAGACAAATTTACATTTTAACTCTTCGTTTAAACTATCTCCAATTTACTTTTAAACAATAGAAGGGCATTCCAATCTTTTAACAACATTAAGAAAGCCCTAATTAAGCCTCTTGGTCTTATTAAAAATTTCTAAAAAGTATAGGCCTAATTTTAGTTTTGATAATTTCAATTGGATTCTATTCGGATTTTTCCAATTCAATTTCAATTTTTTCTAGTTTAAAATATTTAAAATAAAACAATAAATTTCATGAAATCACCAATTTAAATTATAAATATTAATAAAATAAAGTGTTCAAACTCATAAAATTAAGCCAAATCAAATAATTGTCCTCAACACTTGTGTCAATAAGCCATTGTCTAAACTTAAAAGAACCAAAACTAAATAAATCAAACAAATCACATACCAAAAAGCTAAAGAAAGCAACAAAAAAAATGAAACAACTTTTGTTCGCCTGGTACAAGAAGAAAAACAAAAGAAATATTCTAATTAATAATTTTCGCATAATATTTGTGAAAGAATTAATTTGTATACATTTTGAAATCCAAATCAAAGAGTGAGATGGAATGGATGAGAAATGACAGCAAAGAAAAGATTGATATGGATGTTCAATTTAAACTTCTCATTCATAATCAATTTCCCTTCTTTTACTATTTAGACATAAATTTCTCGACCTACACTTCTTTTGAAATTCCAAAATTTTTGAACTACAAAAATATCATGAGTTGTCAGGATAATATTAATATAAAATAATTAAAACATTTATCTTCCAACCCTGCATCAATACATTATATTTTATTAAAAAAATTATTGTGGGTTTAAAAGGACTGATTCTTGACCCTAAAGGGTTGAGCTTGTTGGCTTAAATGGGCCAGTCATTTTAAGCCGAATTTCTCCTTACACGGCCCTTGATTTAAGTGTACTTAAACGGGCTTAGTTTGTTTTAACAATTTCTAAACGTAGGCTATTTGTTCCTTAAAAAAACTTATGACTTGCAAGTTGGAGGAAATGTTTAGAAATGCAATTTGTTTTGAAATGAAATAATTTGCAGTTCATTATTTTTTTTAAAGAAAAAAAAAATCAAATTGGAAGTTAAAGTTTGACTGTTCTTTAAAAAAAATGTTTGTTTTTTCTTCAATTATTAAAAACCCTCTACAAAATATTTTGTCAACAACTATGACCGTTAAATTAATAATTGTCAAATAAGCTAAGTACTCCAACTTTCATGCGCTTTTCTATTGACAGGGACTCTCTTTGCGTGAGTATGCATACACGCATACATACATACATATATATATACACACACACATACATATATACATATATATGTTATACATATATACATGTATATATGCACATACATATATACATATACATGTACACAAACACACACACACATATATAGTGTCGGAAGGTAGTGATGGCCGGGCTCCCGCTGGCCCCGGCTAATCTTATAAAATTTGTTAGTATATATATGTATTTATTATATGATATTTTATTTAGCCACTAATTTTGGCCCCAGCTAATTTTTTATCTTCTCTGTAAGGATAATGTTTGGTTTATTACTCATTGGATTGTGAGGGGAAAGTAAAATTCTTGTTTGAAATACCTACTGAAAATGTTAGTATCATCTTATATATTGTTTTGATTTATAATTATCGGTTATTATTTATTTGTATTTTGAAAGTTATATGATACTATTTAGTAAATACTCCATCTAGTCCTTATTATAAGGTACCAACTAATAATTCTCATAAGTCAATAAAAACAGTTAAAATCATTAAATTTGTCTTAAAATTTAAGTAATTTTCAATATTATCCCTATTAATTACACTAAACTCTAATATCATATTAATTATTACTTTTTTTTTTTGTTTGACACTCACTACCCTTTTAATTATGAGTATACATGAAAAAAAAATTAATGCTATTTGGAAACAAGCAATGTCCTTATAAAAATGATCAAATACACTTGTTACTTAGTGCCTTATAATACGAACCAATGGAGGAGTTCAATATGTTTATTTTTTCGTTCGGGCTAAATTTTTTTTTCTGGTACCGCCACTGCACATATATGTATATGTATGTCTATATTCATATGTACACATACACACAGACACACACACACACACATATATATATATGTATATGCATGTTTATATACTTATATATTTATATTTATACATACATGTGTGTGTGTGTGTTGCATGTGAAATTCCTGGTTGCGTTCTAAATAAAACTTGATAGGTGAAACATGACGTGATTGTAGAGATCGATAAAATGATTCGAGCTTGCGGAGGGGGCCTTTTATCACCAGATTGTTGCATCTCTAGGGTACCCGCTACACTTCGTCATCTTAATAAAGAGGCCTACACCCCACAATTTGTTTCAATTGGCCCCTTTCATCATGGTAAAAAAAAGCTGCAGAACATGGAAAGGCATAAACAAATATTGTTTAAAAGATTTATTGGAGGATTGTCAATTAATTGGCGCGATTTGGTTCCAGTTGTACAACATTTAGTGCCAAAAATCCGTGCTTCTTATTCAGAGACCATTAACCTTGCTCAACAACAACTTGTGAAACTAATATTGATGGATGTCGGCTTCATCATTGTACTCTTCATGTCCGAGACATTCGAGCTACATGATGATGCTAAATTGTCACAGCAATGGCTACAGGCTTCTATACGTGATGACTTACTTTTAATTGAGAATCAACTTCCATTCTTTGTTATTGAAGAGCTGTTCAATAAAGCTTTTCCCCAAAACCATGATGGTGGGAGTGGCCCTTCATTTCTTAAGCTCACGTATGATTATTTTGATTGTTACAACCATCAAGACTTAAAGCCTAATGCTCATGTGAAGATAAAGCATTTTACGGATCTTATTAGATTATTTTACGGGATGACTTGCATGCATGAAGAAATGCCTCAACGCGATGACTCCTCCACAAAGAAGGAGATCGTATACTTTTATACAATGCGAATGCATTGCAAAAAGCAGGCATAAAATTGAAGGCTAGGGAGAGCAAGTGCTTACTAGACTTGAAATTTTCAGGACATATACTTGAGATTCCACAAATTTGGGTGGAGGATGGCACTGAAGTGGTATTTCGTAATATGATTGCATTAGAACAGTGTCATTATCCTGATGATGCTTACATTACCAACTATGCTCTTATATTGGATTGTCTAATAGACACAAGTAAAGATGTGGATCTCCTCGTGGACAAGGAAATACTCGGCCACTACTTAGGTGATAGCCACAATGTTGCTTCGTTTTTTAATGGTCTTTGCAAAAATTTGCTTGTAACAAATTTCAATCCTAAATACATTGATATCTGCAAAAAGTTGAATGAGTATTGTGCAAAATGTTGGCACAAAAAGAAGGCAACTCTAAGACGGGATTATTGCAACACTCCTTGGCGTCGTGGCCTCTGTAGGTGGAATCATCCTCCTTGTTCTAACCATTGTTCAAACCATATTTTCAGTCCTCCAAGTTCTATAGAAGTAGTAGATTTAAAGCTAAACAATGCTAGTTCTGTAATTATTATTAATCCTCTTTACATTATAAACTATGCTCTTGTATTAGATTGTCTAATAGATACATATAAAGATGTGGATATCCTTGCTCACAAGAACATAGTGTGCAACTCTTTCTAATTTAATGGTCTTGCGGAAAATGTGAATTTCAATTCTAAATATCTCCTGATATCTGTAAAAGATTGAATGAATATTGTGAAGATCCTTGGCACAAGATGAAGGCAAATTTAAGAAAGGATTATTATCGTACACCTTGGACAAACTGTTGCTTCTATTGCTGTAATAATTGTACTTCTCTTTCTTAGAGTTCTTCAAGCCATATTCTATATCCTCTAAATAGTGAATTAAATTCACAGTATTTGTATAATATTTGAATTTGATTACGGTGTCCTTTGATTTTGTTATGACTGGGAAACTAATGCACTCGTTAGCAGTGAACCAGTTTTTGTACCTAGGCGATGACAATAAAAAATTCACCATTTAGCTTTTAGCCATAGAAATATAGTTATATACTCCTTATTTCAAAATTATTGGTCCACCGTGTATAGCTTATAAAAAATTATTACACACACACATCTTCTATATATTCTATCAAATTTTGTCGCTATCAGATTATGGATAGCTTATTATTAAAGAGAACACGGGAGGTTATATATATATATATATATATATAGAGAGAGAGAGAGAGAGAGAGAGAGAGAGTAGGTTCAATCCTATAAAAAAAGGTAACTCAAAAAATCGATTTTTGTTTCTTTTTTTATGGATGAAATCAAATGTTGGAAATGACCTAATCAAATTTTGTGGGTAACAAGTTTTTTTGTGATGAAGTTCTTCAATCATAATCATCATAAAACTAAGCATAATTTTCTCAAAATGGTTCTCATGATTTGCTTGTTTGTTGCCCAAATGAAGTACAGAAAGACCTCGTCTACTAATTATGAAGTTAATAATACACACACACAAGAGAAAATAGGTGGAAAAAAGAAATTTATTTCCCAGATTTTCGAATAATTAAACACAACATGGAGATTTTTTGTTGTTGTTGCTATGCACAGTTATCCTTCAATTGGAGATAATTATATTCAGGTGGCACTGTCAAGCACTAAATGTGAGCACTTCTTCCAGTAGAAATTCAAATATTGGTTCAACATATTGTGATGGACTAACTCCTCGTGTTAGACCCAACCCCCATTGATCACAAGATGAAGAATTAAAAGTACATACTGCATACAGAACTAAAAGTTCTAGTCATCACTAACATCATTTTGAGTTGGTCCAAATTAAATCCAAGAATCTTGTTCATAAATACTGCTCCATAAATTGCATTAATTTCAAAACAATGAGTAGAATACATTAGTTTTCATTGAAATTTTCCTCAATCTCTTACCACATAATATAATTGAACCATGGAGGAGATTAGTGTGATTTTCTCATATATATATATATATATATATATATGACTGACCTCAAAGATTGTTTGAGAAGTGTTATTTCTCTTTTAATTTGGTGGCTAGCTGCCTTGATGGCCAAAGGTGCTTCTCTAAAATTTGAAGCCAAAGGGACTAAAATGAATGAGGCAAAGAAAGATGGGATTCCTGCTTCTTCAGAAAATTTCTGCACCCTGGCTATTAATGGCCTTGCCAGAATAGATAATATAGTGATTCCTAACACCAAATTTATTATAGCCATCATCCATGATATTTCTTTGTTTCAGGGGTTTGTCTTCTCTCTATGTGAGTCTCCTACTGATTTTGAATTTTGAATCTTGAATCTTCTTCTTTATAATATAGTTGCTTTTTATTCAATAGAATTTTAATGATTTAAATTTGAAATATATTTAAACCAATTGTTGTCATTTATTTTATTCTAATAATTTAATCATATGCTCTTAATATTGATAAATATTTATTGATAAAAGTAAACCTTTTATGAGTTTATGATTCAAGTTACGTCATTGTGAGTTTGACTCCTCCCCGCCCCCACTTTAAGGTGCAAAATTTGTCTCACATATTTAATAACTTCGTAAAACACAAAATCTCTTAAAATAAGTTAATCCAAACACGCACCTAAACTCATGAAGCTGACAACCTTCTCAACTTAATTATATATATATATATATATATATTAATTACAAATTAGATTATATAAGTCCTTTATTATAATTTTTGTTACAGAAATGAGAAAATATAAGAGTGATTTGGTGTGTATAGATAAACGAGTAGAGGAGAAATTATATAGGAAATAATTATTATTTACTCCAAAGTTACAAGCACCAACACTACAGGTCAAAAAAAGCACCCCCACATGTTCTCTATGCATGAGTATCGAATCCTTAAATTCTAATATAAAAATTACAATACCAAAAACCTATAACTTTTAATATCTATAACATAATATTTATAACAAGTCCTTTTTTTTTTCATATATATATATATATATATTTGATACTTTAATTAAGAGTATAGTTTACATGCATAAGGCATATTAATGCTAGCTTTTGTTTTTTTCTTCTATTATTTTTTCTTTTTATTGTCTGCCACTGAACTTCATTTTCTTATATTCTACCTTCAGTTTATGCAAATTAATTATGGCTGAGCATGGAACTCATAACCCATAAGCCCGCCCACAACCAAGTGTAATTGAGTTATTTTTAGCTCACCCAAAAAGACTCATAATGGGGTGGTTGGAACCCACCAATTTAAGACTAAAATGACCAGGCTATGAGCACACCTACGAGCCGTCCATACTCAACAATTTAGTGTAATTTTTTTTTTTATTAACTACTAATTTCATTCTGCATTCCGCCATAAGTTAAAGGCATTCCTTGACTCCCTTCCTATTCGAGATTTTGAGTATTCAGTTGCTTCTAATCCCCAACCATAATGGCCATTCACTCTCAATCTTGCTCTCACACACACTCTCTCGGCTCTACTTATTCGAACTTGTGAGTTGTCACTAACTCTACATGTAATGTAGAGAAGATTTCAGAAGTGGATGAATATCTTCAAACTGAATTAGTTGGCTTTCGTGATCCAAAATTTGATGTTTTGGCATGGTAGAGAGTAAATGCTTCCAAGTATGAAGTTTTAAATCTGTTGGCACTATTGTTGGCTACCAGTATCTTCAAGATAAGCTTTTAGTACTGGGGTCAGATACTATATTCTTTCAAGAGCTCCTTGTCTTTAAGATGGTTGAGACACTTGTATGTACTCAAAATAGGCTTTTCAAGACACCCCCTAAATTTAAGGACCTTAATATTGATAAATTTGATGAGAGGGCAAGAGTTGTTACCGGTATTTTCAATAACATTCTCAATTTGTATTGTTTCATTTTTTATTTATTTCATATTAGACTATTAATGATGTGTTTTCTCTTCATTTATTTTGCTAAGGAAGATTTAACATTTGGAGCTATAGTCCCTTCCTCAAGTGAATCTGAAGATGATGGTGAAGACTGAAGCATGCAAAGTCAATGAAAGCATGGTATTTTGTTAATCTATAAACTTTTATAGTTGTACTTATAATGTTTTAATTTAAAAGTTGGAGTTTGAACATCAAAATTATGTTATGATGGATATAAATTTATGTTGCTTTGTGTGAATTGTGATCATTGGACTTTGAAGATTCATATTTCAAAAATTAGAATGATGAATTTGGATGGTTGCTTAATGTTTATATATGTTTTTTAAAAATAAAAATAAAAATAAACAAGTCAAATGTAAATGGGTTACTTAAAACCTGGTTAGTCTGCCCATTTATGTGCTTGCCCATTTACACGAGTTTAAATAGGTTGAGGTATGGGTATGGACTAGTTCGTACTCGTTTAAAGTTAAATGGGTGTCTTATGAGTTTGGCCTCAGTTACCCAACTTATCCATTGCTCACCGCTAAAATAAAACATTTTGTTTTATTTACATGACCTTTAGCTTATTTGACGCTTTTGCTTTTAAGAAACAAATACTTCCCCCTTTTTTTATTTTTTATTTTTTTATTTTTAATCTCCTTTTGATATTTGTGTTGTATTTATATTTAGAAAACTGCGCGCAGCGAATTAACATAGTTTAAAGCCTCTGCATCGTGGTGCTGATAAAGAGTACTGCCGTACGAGGAAGACGAGTTCTATATTTGTTGCATGAGAGTTAAGACCCATTTCATTCATTCGTACATATTCTATTTTTCTCCTCTATCTCAGTAATAATTTATTTGTTGCAAATATTTAGACTCCTCTCCCGAATTTAATGGGTGTTGACAATAAATAAATTTAAAAGTAAATAATTTTTTTCTGAAATGTTACGACCCAAGGATCACGGAGTATAACAAAAAATTTGGGGTATTTACTTGATTTTTTTTTAGGAGAAATTAATATTTTGCATTATTTAAAATACTTTATTGTAAATATCCTAATTTTAAATATAGAAATAGTTTATATAGGATAATAAATAATAGTAGAAAAAATTTAAAGTCTTCTGAAAGTAATAAAAAAGAGTTCCATAACTTTCGTTTTTTTTTTTTTTTTTTTTTTTTTTTTTTTTTTTTTTGGTAAAGCAACAAGGCATTTAGCCCATTTTCGTTTTCTTTTTATTATCATTATTGTTATCTTCTCTGTATTTTCTTTTCTTTCAACGTGGAGCCACGCCATTTTGAAAGGATTACTTTCAATGCTTTAACCTTAAGAGAAGACAAGAACTTGCACGATAGAGGCGGCGTCCTTTCTGAACGACTATTCTCCTTCTTCCCTGGCAAAAGAAAGTTCTTCTTCTTCGAGCAAATGAGCGGCACGCGTGAGCAAATGAGGAGGAGGAAGGGAACAGGATGCCATTCTTTAACGTTGTTTTCGACTCTGTTCTGCTTCTTCTACAAAGGGACTTGGCTTACATCATTCATCCGCTGCAGTGGCGGAACCAGAAAAAAATTTCAGCTCGGGCCAAAAAATAAATATATTGAACTACTATCTTTAATTCTTATTATAAGGTACACAACTAAGAAGTATATTTGGTTTTTTTATAAAATACTTACTTGTTTTCAGATAGCATTAAATATTTTTCCCATGTATACCCATAATTAAAAAGGTAATGAGTGAGAGTAATAATTAATAAAAATTAATTATTACTCCTGTTTTGGAGAAAAAAATAATTAATATGATATTAGAGTTTAGTGTAATTAATAAGGATAATATTGAAAATTACTTAAATTTTAGGACAAATTTAATTACTTTAACTTGTTTTTATCGACTTGTGAGAATTGTTAGTTGGCTCCTTAAATAAGGACCAGAGGGAGTATTTACTAAATAGTATCAAACAACCTGAAAAATACAAACAAATAATAACAAATGACTATAAATTAAAACAATATATAAGATGATACTAATCTTTTCGGTATCTCAAACAAGAATTTTACTTTCCTCTCATAGCCTAATGAGTAATGAAACAAACATTATCTTTACAGAGAAGATAAAAAATAAGCTGGGGCCAAATTTGTGGTCAAATAAAATATCATATAATAAATACATATATTTTCTAGCAAATTTTATAAGATCAGTCGGGGCCAGCTGGGGCCAAGGCCCCAACTAGCCATCAAGAGGTTCCGCCTATGATCTCGCTTCACCAAACGCGACGTTTTGGCGTAAAAAGATCAACTTTGGTCCTTTTAAAAAAAAAAAAAAAATTAATATTTCAGATACTATTGGATAGTAAAAAGATAATTTATGATAGTGAATAGTACTGAAAAAAATTCTTCATGATCTTAGAAAATTATTTTAGGATCATAAAAAAATATTTTAGGGTACTAGGATCTTACTGGTACTAAAGTAAAAGGATACTAACGGTATTGAAAAAATAATTCATAATCTTAAAAAAATTATTTTAGGATTTTGAAAAAAATATTTTAGATGCTAACTAATACTAAAAATATACTTTATGAAATATTTTTAAGATCTTAAAATAATTTTTTTAAAAAATCCTGGATTATTTTTCAAGTACCAATCAACAATGTCGGATCTTTGATAGGGCCACACCCCCAAAAAAATGTTTAGTTTTTTTAATGTTTTTTTTAAAAAGGGACTAAAGTACAAATCTTAGAAAACTTTGTAGAGAGATAATTTCTGAAAACTATGGGTATTTTTCTATAATTTTCCTTAGGCCCTTTTCTTCATTGATTGCAATTTTCAAAAATTCTCCGGGGACTTTTCTATAACTTTTCCCAGTCCTCAAAACATTAATTTTGACCCTCCAAAATTTTAAATTTTCTTCTTAAACACCGACAATGCAAAATTAAGAACAAGTAGTATCAAAAGTCCAAGAAATAATTTGTATGAATAATTAACAAATTATAATCATTTTACCCATAATATCAAAAGTCTAAGAAATCATGACAAACCTTAGATTTTTTTTTAAAAAAATTTAATATAATGTAAAATTTATTAATATTTTAAAATTGTTATATAATCATAAATATTTTTAATTAGTTAATGAGTATACATTTGGCCCTCTAAACATTTTCTAAGATCTCGCCTCTACCACTCAATATATCCCGAAGTATCTTTTAAAACCAATCGGTACACACGAAATATTTTTTCATGATCCTATTATAATTTTTCAAGATGATGAAGAATTTTTTTAGTACTATTCAAAGTATCCCAAATTATCTTTTTACTATCAAGTAGTGTCTAATTTTTTTAAAAAAAAAAAAAAAATAAAAAAGAGGACCAGGGTGTGTTGCACCAAAACCATGCGTTTCATTGCAGCGGACTTACATCCGCAAAGGATGTAAGCCAAGTCCTCTACAAAGATGGCTTTATGTAACCTAACTGAGACGCACAATCTCATCCGCTCGTATTCACTATTTCAACCTCTCCATCTTCATTTGTCGGCAATTTGTCGCCCACCATCCTACTCCGGTCCCTTGTCATCGAGACGGAGCTTAAGAAAAATATTCGGGGGCCAAAAATATACTCATTAACAAATTACAAAGAAAAAAATATTTTGGGGGCAAAATGTATAATTTTTTGGGGTAAATGTGTAATTTTTTGAGGTCAAATGAGTTAAAAATTTAATTTTCATTAAATTTTTTGGACAACTTTTTTGATGGCCCCCTTGTATGCAAGAAGATCCGTCCCCGCTTGTCATTGTCAATGAGTATCAATTGCGTGATTTGGGGCTTTTTATTTGGACCTGGCTTCTCTGCTCCGCTCTTCTTTTTGGTGCAAAAAAGGGTGCAATTTTTTTTTTAAATAATTTTTTAGGTACTATCGGGTATATATTTCATTATAACCGAGATTGAAAAAATAATGAAAAGTATCTCATGATCTTAAAAAATTATTTTAAGATCATAAAAAAAATATTTCAGATATCGACTAGTACTAAAAAAAAATATCAAATGATCTTAAAAAATTATTTTAGGATTTGAAGTATTTTTTCAAGATTTTAAAATAATTTTATAAGATCTTGAAGTATTTTTTCAAGATTTTAAAAATATTTCTCGGTTCATGCCTAAAGCTAGACCGACGGTTTCACTAGTTTTCCGGTTGAATCGGCCTAACCGGTTCGGCCCTTTGTTCCTCGATTACATAGAATTTATTACAGCTTTTCCTCAAATTCAAATAATTATTTTATGCTATTAATTAATTTTAGCACTTAGTTGTGCTATTAATTTCACTTTTCACGTTGGAAGAAAGTAATATTCTTGAGAAAGAACATTGAACATTCTTAAGAAGGGCTAAGGTACGAAATGTACATGTACTTTATCTCAAGGAGCGTTCAACACTAAGTGCTTTTTTTAGGTGCAAAAATGCACACGTGGTTACTAATTATGTGCAAAAATATCGTTTGACCTGTTAAGTTTGATTTTGACGGTTAAATTTGACTTTTTTGACTTGGAAGATGACATAACTTTCAAAGGTGCAAAAATACACAAGTAGTTTGACAAAAAGAGTATTCAACACCAAGTTCTTTTTTTAATTTAATAATTTTATTTTAATTAAATAAAAATTATTATTTTTGTAGATATAATTCCTGAAAGGCCAAATTTTTTATTTCCATAATTTAATTTTTTTTTAAATCCTTATTAAATTTTCTAATTCATAATTAATAAATGAGTATTTATACATTTGAAATTTGATATTATAAATACTATATTTAATTAAAAATAATTTTAATTTTTTGATCTAACAAATTGAACCAGAAATTATTTAAATAATTTTTCAATCAAAACAGAAAAATATTATTTAATTTTTATTGCAGTAAGAAATATGTAATATAAATGTTTGCACCTCTAAATAAGTTATTTCTACTTATATGATAAATGAAAATAGATCAAGGAATCTTATAGACTTATAATTATAAAGTTGACTTTTTCGAAGTAAATGACTTATCTTTTTTATACAATAAATGAATTATTGCTTTAACTATTTATTTTTCAAAAAATTAAAATTATCTTTTTTATACAATAAAATTATTTTCTAACGTGATATTTTTTTTTTCAAAAATCAAAACAAAAAAGAAGCAATTCTAGCTTGTATGAGGATGAATTTTTTTTTCTTTTTTGGGTATGAGGATGAACTTTTCATGATATATAATAATAAATAGCAGCTCATCAATAACATAACGCCAGAAAATATAATTAGCGTGGCCTTGCTCTCGTGGATTTGTTCTTTATTTTATTGACTGTAAATAGAGATGGCAGAAGCAATAGATAGTGAGATGCCTAATAATGACATTATTAAACATGAGATAAAATATAAAGTAAATCTTGTTGCACTCATTATCATTTTATGCGGAATGCATTTGCCTTTTTTCTCAAAAAAAATAAAATAAAAAAACTAATCAATTTTTTCAATGCACACACAATATGGAACAAGATGGGTAAAAAAACATTTTAAAGTACTTGTTCTATATATAGTTACTTAGGTACTAAGATATAAGAAGACAATAAAGACTAGTTTTAATTAACTTCACCAAACATTGGTTATTATATATTAAATATAATGTCATAGGGTATTTGTTCGTAGAAAAAACAGAGGATTTGCTAGTTGGGAGGCAAAGATTAGAAATGGAACGGGCTTTTGAAACTAGTTTTTAAAAGGGAAAATTACACACAGGTCCCAAGGAACAGAGATATTTACATTTAGGTCCCTTTAAATGACAAAATTACATAGAAGTCCCTAGGGACTTCTGTGTAATTATTTCTGAAAGTAAAATTACTTTTTTGCCCAAAGGAGAAGATGCATAAAACAATCGACCGAAAGGAAGATTAAACTCGACGTTCGACCTCTACCCTAGGAAGCATCCACCCACCAAATTCCACCGCATTCGATCTCTACCGAGAAGGAAACTCACACTCAATTTGGTGCCCGACCGGTGGAGAGAAGTTCACGGAGATCAACATCACGAAGAAGGAGAGGCGCGAGATTGCTCGGAAATTGAATTCAATAGCGGTCGTGAAGAAGAAACAAGGGATGATTCCCCCGAGGCAAATAAACCGGAAGAATATAAGGCGTATAAGGAGGCCACGTTGGCTCACCGAAGCCCTTGGTTCTTAACAATCCTTCGAGTTTTCCGACGAAGGATGAGGTTCCCGATGGAAAAGGAATTGATGTAAGTAACATTGTGCTTTTTTTTTGGGTAGGTAACGGAGGACCGCTGCTTTCACCGGTTTCGGTTGATGTAATGATGGAACATTCAAGAAAAAGTTCGATAAGATTCAATAAAGTTGTTGCTAAAATAACAATTTCCTGTTGTGAATATAGAATTTCTTATTGTAAATAGCCTCCGGACCTCGAAATGAAAAAAATCCAGGGTTTCAAAACTTCTTGTTAAAATAGGATTTCCTGTTGTAAATATAGAATTTCTTATTGTAAATGGCCTCTGGACCTCAAAATTGAAAAAATCGAGGGTTTCAAAACTTGTTGTTAAAATAGGAATTTCCTGTTGTAAATATAGAATTTCTTGTTGTAAATGGCCTCTGGACCTCAGAATTGAAAAAATGCACTTTTTAAAATGTTGTTGTTAAGATAGGAATTTCCTATTGTAAATATAGAATTTCTTGTTGTAAATGGCCTCTGGACCTTAGAATTGAAAAAATAGATGTTTTAAAATGTTGTTGTTAAAATAAGAATTTCCTATTGTAAATATAGAATTTCCTGTTGTAAATGGCCTCTAGACCTCAGAATTGAATTACCAATGAGTTACCAATGATTTAGCGTATACGAGGACAAGTCAAAATCAAATTTTAGGTACTAATACTTGCTAAACTTGATGAATTCACCAAGGTCAAGCAAGCATTGAGGCATAATAGCAAAATAACATCCTTAAGATTTAGAAGAATATGTAGCAAACAAATTTATGCAACTGAATGTCAATTCAAGATAATGAAGAACCACCAACAGTACTCAAATTTAGAATCAAAGATTTAATTTTTTGCATAAAGTGGCAACAGTCAAACAATTGTAACACCATTCATGCATATAGGATTTCTTGTTGCTATATTCAACATTTGGCTCTAAGGCTAGTCAAAAAATAATTAGTATTTGCTCTAAGGCTGGGCAAAGTTTGTACATTCACTTCCAATTATATACATTGGAAAAATAAGGTCATATGAAAGCCAATACTTTCAACTACTTTACAATAAAACTACATCTCTATTTCTTCTTCTTCGACTACTGGTTGCCTGACAGTTGGGATAGCACCTTCTGCTTATATTATCCAATCTCACAAATCAGCAGTCTGCAACAAACCCAAGAACGAGTAAATGGCAAAATAACCAAACGAGTAGTTAAAACGAAGGCCATAACAACGAACCTAATTCAAGTGTTTGTTCAGTGAACAACAATTTATTGAATGCATATCATGACCACAAAATGGAAAGTAACAAAGGTTGAATAAGAGAACAAAGCATACCGGGTACTGCAGTTAGTGTTCGTATTATACAAAGGTCATCAATGTGAATGACATGTCAGAAATTATAATATAACAGCTCATTTGCCTTTAATCGAAAAGGTTTCCAATGGTAATTATCAATGACAAGTATACAAATACAAAAATAATGAAAATGAGCTTTCTCATGTGGGTTTTCCTCCAAAACAGAAATTTGTTGTGGTCTTCAAATAGGATAGCATCAAGTATAAAACATTACCATAGTTATGATGATGATTTAAGCAATTCACCCATTAAATCCAATAAAATGAAAATTTGCAAGAGAATATTAAACAAAGATATGTAGAGCATCAACTAGACATTGGGTATATCATCCAATTTTGGACCTCTACGCATACCTTCCTGATGGAAGAAAATCTCCAAAAGCAAATAACAGACCAAAGACCAACACAGCCAGACCTACTCCAATATTTCCTCATCCTGTTTTTGCTCAAGAGCTGATTTGAGTAGTTAAAAAAACAAAAGTTACTTTTGAGAAGGAAATCTGAAATATATTACATTGGACTAAGAGGATATTAGAAAACAGATCATACTTTTGAGAAGGAAATTTGAAATATATTTACAACAGGAAATTCTTATTTTAACAACAACATTTTAAAATGTCTATTTTTTCAATTCTGAGGTTCAGAGGCCATTTACAACAAGAAATTCTATATTTACAATAGGAAATTCCTATCTTAACAACAACATTTTAAAACGTGCATTTTTTCAATTTGAGGTCCAGAGGCCATTTATAACAAGAAATTCTATATTTACAACAGGAAATTCCTATTTTAACAACAAGTTTTGAAACCCTGGACTTTTTCAATTCTGAGGTGCAGAGGCCATTTACAACAAGAAATTCTATATTTACAATAGGAAATTCCTATTTTAACAACAACATTTTAAAATGTGCATTTTTTCAATTCTGAGGTCCAGAGGCCATTTACAACAAGAAATTCTATATTTACAACAGGAAATTCCTATTTTAACAACAAGTTTTGAAACCCTGGATTTTTTCAATTTTGAGGTCCGAGGCCATTTACAATAAGAAATTCTATATTTACAACAGGAAATACCTATTTTAACAACAAGTTTTGAAACCCTGGATTTTTTTTTCCATTTCGAGGTCCGAGGCTATTTACAACAAGAAATTCTATATTCACAACAGAAATTATTATTTTAACAACAACTTTATTGAATCCTATCGAACTTCTTGAATGTTCCATCATTACATCAACCGAAAACCGGTGAAAACAAAGCAGTCCTGTTACCTTCCAAAAAATAGAGAACAATGTTACTTACATCAATTCCTTTTCCATCGGGAACCTCATCCTTCGTCGGAAAACTCGAAGGATTGTTAAGAACCAAGGGCTTCAAATGAGCCAACGTGGCCTCCTTATACGCCTTATATTCTTCCAGGTTTATTTGCCTCGGGGAATCATCCCTTGTTTCTTCTTCACGACCCTGCTATTGAATTCAATTTCCGAGCAATCTTGCGCCTCTCCTTCTTCGTGATGTTGATCTCCGCTGAACTTCTCTCCACCGGCCGGGCACCAAATTGAGTGTGAGTAATTTTCCTTCTCGGTGGAGATCGAACGCGGTGGCTGGTGGGTGGATGCTTCCTAGGGTAGAGGTTGAACGCTGAGTGTAATCTTCCTTTCGGTCGATTGTTTTATGCATCTTCTCCTTTGGGCAAAAAAGTAATTTTACTTTCAGAAATAATTACACAGAAGTCCCTAGGGACTTCTGTGTAATTTTGTCATTTGAAGGGACCTGGACTTACGTGTAATTTTGTCATTTGAAGGGACCTAAATGTAAATATCTCTGTTCCTTGGGACCTGTGTGTAATTTTCCCTTTTTAAAATGAACTAATTGTCATTTGTCGGTTAGTTATTCAAAAATCCAATCAAATTAAAAGTTAAGGTTTGACCCTTCTATGAAGAAAAAAAACTGTTTAATTTTTCTTCAATTAAAACCCTCACTTACGGGGGGAGCTCTTGCTCTTTATATGTGTGTGCATGTGCGTTGTGTTTCTTGCTTGTGTAATTCCTAGTTGCATTGGGAACCCTCGATTCATGAAGGAAAGTGTCTTAAAGAAGAGGCCTATGCCCCCAAACTTGTTATCGATTTGTTGTAGGGTACCCATACACTTCGTCATCTTAAAGAAGAGGCCTACACCCTAAAAGTGGTTTCCATTGGTCCTTTCCATCATGGTCATGAGATGTTGCAAGACATGCAAAGGCCTAAACAAATAATGTTGAAAAGATTTACTCATAAAGCTAGGTTAAGTTGGGGTGATATGGTTCGCTTTGTTCAACTTTTTTTAGTGTCAAAAGTGTGTGCTTCTTATCCATAGACATTGACCTTACCGATACACCAAAACTCATAGACATGATATTATTGGATGCCGGCTTTATCATTGAACTCTTCATGTGCCATGAGATGAAGGATGACAACGATTTTAAATGTAAAACCTTGGCTAGTGGATTCTATAATTCATGATTTGCTTTTACTTGAGAATCAACTTCCATTCTTCGTTGTTGAAGATCTGTTCAAAAGAGCTTTTCCCCGGAACCGTCAGAGTAGTCACACTTCATTTCTTGAGCTCATGTATCAGTATTTTGGTCATTATAACTGTAAAAACATTAAAACCTAATCCTAATAATGTGAAGATAAAGCATTTTACCGATCTTAGATTGTTTTACTTGCATGAAAAAATGCCTCAACGGCGTTACTTGTCCGCAAGGGAGGGAAGTCATGTTCTTTTAGACAATGCCAATGCATTGCAAGAAGTAGGCATAAAGCTGAAAGCTACCAAGGGTAAATGCTTATTAGAGTTGAAACTTTCAGCACATATTCCTGAAATTCACTAGTGGAAAAAAGGGCTTTAAGACCGCCTCATTTAGACCAGAGTAATGACGCAATGGTCTTAATAGTATGACCGGTGGCGCTTTGTAAATATAAAGAACTTCTTGACGCATCCTAATGAGCATCGGTCTTAATAGTATGACCGGTGGCGCTTTTGTAAATATAAAGAACTTCTTGGACCGCATCCTTTATCAATGAGTCTTAAATATATTATTTAGACCGCTTAACAAAACAAACGGTCTTAAAAATGTTATTAAAAAAACTGAAAGTTCAAATTTCTTTATAGAGAAATCTTGAACAGGCTGACTTATATTTTCCGCGGTCCAAAATAATGAGGAAAAAATTAAATAAACTTTTAAGACTGGATATATATAACAGATGGTCTTAAAGATTATACTTTTTAGATCGGACATAAATTGTGATTGGTACTAAATAATTTATTACTTCTAAGTTCGGAGTTTAATAAACGGTGGTCTTAAAACTTAACATTTAAGAACGTATTTTTAGTTCATCCGGTCTTAAAAATAAAGTGCCAAATATATTCTTCTTCGCGCGAAACGTTCCTTACGACTTACGTTGTCCCTTTGAACTCTGAAACCCCTCTTCTTGTTGTGAAACCACTCTTCCTATTGCATTATCTCTCTTCCATGCCCACGCGAAACGTTACCTTACGACTTACGTTGTCCCTCTGAACTCTGAAACCCTTCTTCTTGTTGTGAAACCACTCTTCCTGTTGCATTACCTCTCTTCCTCGCCCACGTACCATTAGCCTCTGTTACGCTCTCATTTACTCAGGCATTCCTCTCTTCCTGTCTCGAAAATGAACGGTGAAAACGATTCCATTCGTGTTACGGAACGCCGATTCTTGGTGTGAGTCGAACGAACCCTCTTCATCGACAATGTGCCTCATAACCGCCAAGACGCCATGGTAGAAGAGGCACAAGAATGATGAATGTAACCCTAAGTCAGACTTCTGGGTCAAAGCTGGAGATTCAGTTTGATGAAAAGTTGCAACCTTTCGTCCTAATAAAAGCAAATATACTAGTTTTGTCGGCTGTCTTGCACGCAGCAAGGTTAGCATCTTGACTGATGAGTGGAAAAATGTGGACTTCAAAGAAAGTAAAGCAACCTATTTGGGACAATATCCGGCTTACATACACTGTCCCTAACTCTGAGAAGTTGAAAGACAAGACATTGTCTTATTGTGCTGATCGGTGGAGGAAGTTTAAGACCTCTATCGCTAACAAGTATATTTTTGCCGAGGTTCAGCCTGACCAAAAGCCTTGGGACAAGTACACATTTATTGATGAACAAACTTGGCAATAATTTTTTCAGCTGAGGACCACTCCTGAAGCTCTGGTGAGTTTATATTTAGTTTTTTTTGCCCTTTTGTTTGCTTATAAACCTGTGTTGATATGTGAATGTTATTGTGTTCATCTAAGCCTGTTAGTTAAATTGTTTGGTGTGTGAATAGAAGTATACATTTTCTGCCTTTGTCTATGCAAGTCTGATATGTAAACCCTAAAAAGGTAAAATACTAAGAAGGTAATTAGGAAAATAATAATGGCATAAGAGTCAAGCCATTATTATAGTCTTAGTTACATTATAGTAGGTAGTGGTTAGACATTGCTTTGTTAGTTCTGTTACTATCTAATGAGGACTATTGATCCTACTTTTGGATGCCTTAAAAAGGATCAAGTTTGTATTATTCTGTAAGCATAATTCTCTTTTGTTTCTTAACCTATCTATCTAGCAACAAGACATAGCTCCAATTTCTTCTACAATTCTATATCTTCCTTACATAAAATGTTGAAACTTGATGAAGTGAATTTGACTAGTGTTTGAGGTTCATATCAAGCGAAGTTCTCTAATTTCTGTTAGTGAGATGGCGGAATTCATAATTAATAGTTGTTTTCAATCCTAATTCACGGAAAGAAGGGAACGAGCACAGGAGATAGGGAGAAAGAATGATTGCTCGCATAGGGCTTCTCGCGGCGGATATGAAAAGGCTGAAAATGAATTGATGGCGGCCAAGCGGAAGAGATTGGATCATGAAGCAGAATCCAATCCTTCTGCGCTACATGATCCGCCATCTCCAGTACGTCGTGAGGAGTTGTGGTTGCACATTAGGAAAAAGCCAAGCGACGCCTACACGAGTGAACAAACTCGTGTAGTTGCTAAAAGAATTGTAAGTATCGTTATTGTTATTTTTTAGTTACTAAACATGTTTCATTACTAAGCTTCTCATTATACGTATCTTACGGGAAGATCTTAAAAAGAAAGAAGCAGGAGGGATCTTTTGTGTCGGACGGGAGGAGTGATGTTCTCGATCATGCGGCCGGAAAACCGGATCATGGTGGGCGTGTAAGGGGGATTGGAGGATGGGTAGGCTGAAGGAATACTTTGGTAAATCCAAACGCCATAGACAAAGTATGGTTACCCGGAGGAGATGGAGCAGACGGTGGCCAAATTAAGTGAGGATGCTAAAGAAGCAAGGTATCAATCCGATATGAGCCGAGATGAGGGAGGAATTGAATCGAGATGAGGCTCGCTTTTGAGCTCGTCCGTAGACCGGTGTTCCTTGACACATTCACCTGCACCCATGCAACAGCACTAGAGGGAGCTGCATTGTTGGACGATCGAGCAACCTTGTCACTGTATGTGGAGGATCGTGATGGTCCTGCACGATTAGTTGCAAAAGGGATTGTCCACAACTTATTGGGATCAACCGTACGCCACCAACAAATGGCGATGATGAAGTCGAATGTCGGTTGAAAAGGTGATCATTGATGCACCTCTCCCTCTCCCAACCGATCAGCGAAGCTTGTGAGTGATGTCAAGGGAACCTTCATCTCTTGGCCAGTAAAGCTTGTACATGTCTCTACTGGTCCTCAAGCTTCAACCCCTCCTCCTCAAGTTCCATCCCTTTGTCAAACTCAATCCCCTACTGCTAAGTTGACTGGCACAGAAAAAATATCCGATATGGTGAAGAGTGGATATTTTAAAGATAAATCGTGGCCTGTCAATCAAGTAGTAGGCATCCCTCATCCTCTTCCCGTTCAAGTTGACACTGTTGATGTTGAGTCCCTGCGCTTCCTCGACAGAGCTTACTTGATGCAATTGTTCAAATTTTTATGAAGTAAGTATCTTCTTCTATGAGTACATAATTTAAATGCATCATTTAGACACGATACATATATACTAATTCCCCGATCGATGCCATTATTGTAGGTTCTTGCATCAAGAATTGGTTCAAAAGGGCGGGAGCAACGATTTTGGATTCTTGTTCCCTGTCTATTCAAGTCAAACATCCATGGAGGAGAGACGGTACATATCAAAGAGGTTGTGTGAAGTGAGAAGAAAGGTGTACTTGTTGCCATTCTTCCACAGTACATATCACAAATCTTGTCTGCGCAATTCACTTAATTCTCGCTACATATATCACGAGTATACTTTATTCGTGAATTTTCAACCGCCACGGCGATTGGTCCTCATGTGCATGGAGGAGCATAAAGTTATCTTCTTATGCTCCACTCACAGTGAGCCAGTGCCTTCGTTGACGCAGACCATCAACGAGTAAGCATGTCATTTTGATTCTCTTGTCTGAAATCTCTGCTGTGAATTTTCAGTGAACATTATTGATAAATTTGTGATTTTGATGATAGTGCCATAAGGACCTTCCAAATCGAGGTAAGGAAAAGGCGTGGGTATCAGGCCAAAGACCCCAAATGGGACACACCAGAGGTTGGTATAATATTTATACACTGGCACACTGCCTTGTGAACTTGGTCATTAAGCTATATATGCTCTTATATATATTTCTTGTTCTTTTTAGACCCGCCCGTCGGCAACCAACGGCATCCAACTTATGTGGCCAGTACGTCATGAAACACATGTATGATATTATCACGCAAGGAAGGACTAAATTAACTGCAAAGGTAAATGTATTTGATGTTATATATGATGCACGCAAGTTAATTCAGTGTCTGGCTTAATGTTACATATGAAATATGCACGAAAGTTAATATGAAAGCAATGGGAATACGTGAAGAGTTACATCCAAGGCCACATGGGAAGAGAACTTATTGTCCCCCGGCTTCTCATACTTTGTATAAAGATGAGAAACGAAGTTTTTATGAGTGTTTACATGGCACAAAAGTTCCCTCGGGGTATTCTTCAAATTTTAAGAGGCTTGTATCGATGAAGGACTTGAAATTAGTAGGCCAAAAGTCTCATGATTGTCATGTCTTGATGCAACAGCTACTTCCATTAGCTATTCGAGGCATCGCCGAATATGATCTTCGGGTCGTTTTGACTAGACTTTGTGTCTTCTTCAATGTGCTTTGTAGTAAAGTTTTCGAGATTGAAAAGTTAGATGAATTGGAGAATGAAGGATATCTTATCTTGTGCCACCTTGAGAAGCTTTTTGTTCCTATATTTTTTGACATCATGGTTCATCTTCTAGTGAGGGAGATAAAGATGTGCGGCCCTATCCATTTACGGTGGATGTACCCAATTGAAAGATCTATGAAATTCCTAAAAGGGTACGTGAAGAACGCATACCGGCCAAAAGCATCGATTGTTCAGAAATATGTTTCGAAGAAGCCATGGAATTTTGTCAAAATTATTTGGCCAAAGTAAGACATATTGGGCTTCCAAAACGTCGATGTCTTTGAAGGGGGTAGACGAGGGGCTTAAAGTAAAGAGTGTGGATCTTGACGAATTGTCACAAGTCCACTTATATATCTTGAATAATGTTGATGAAATTCAAGCCGGCATAGCTGAACATAAAGAAGTCAAGGAAAGAAAATCATCGAATGACCGAACAAAGGTTGATTAGGGAGCATAACTGTAACTTTTGCAAACTGGTTCAAACAAAAGCTCGAGGGAGAGGAATGTGTTTCTGATACAATCAAATGGTTAGCACGTGGTCTTGAGGTCGATGTCATAAGTTGGAATTCGTATGTGATCAATGGTTATACATTTTACACGAAGTCCCTAGATGATACGAGAATAGTCCAGAACAGTAGTGTTATGTTAGAGGCTGAATCTATGTACTTCTCCAGTTTGAAAGACAAGAGCCCTTTATTGGCAGTCATGCCATATTATGGGGTTATTGAAGAGATTTGGGAGGTGGACTATGTGAAAATTAGATTTCCCATTTTCAAATGCAAGTGGGTCAATGTCAATAATGGTGTTCGGATCGATCGGCTAGGATTTACATTAGTCGATGTCCATGGTAGAAGTTTTGGAGATGAACCTTTTATTATGGCGGACCCGGGAAAAACAAGTGTTCTATATCACCAATCAAGAAAATAAAATGTGGTCTGTAGCTCTCCAAGGAAAGAGGGTCATTGATATTGATGAGGAAATGAATTCGAATTATGGTATTCCTGAGAGTACTCCATTTTCAAGGGGTCTACCGGGACATAAACGAAGAAGATGAAGCGGCTAATGAACCCGCATAAGAAGTGATCATCAAGAAGGGATATGGGAAGATATCACTTTATAAAAGAGTCAATTAATAAGGTAATATTCATATGCAGATTTCGTTGAAAACTTTAAGGTTTTAACTATATTATATTCCTTCTATGTTCATAAACAATGTCACCGACTATGAAGTTTGTTCTTGTTTTCTTTTTGTGGCAGGATCCGATCCAACGGGGCATGTTATAAAAGAGAATGTTACTTTGTTGGGTGGGAATCGGATGAAGGCATGGTGAATATTATTTTGGGCATGTGTGTTGTATTTGTAACTTATTGTATTTGTAAGTAAGTTATCTTATTGTATGAATTAATTTGGGTGTTGTAGTCATAGTATAATCATTAATTAAGAGGCCAAATAACGATGGTGAATAATATTTGTATTCTTTTTCCAATTCAATTTATTCAAATAATTGTTCATAGCTTACGGCTTAAAGTATCGACTTTTATGTCTTGGATTGGGTGGTGGATTTGTGTGTAATACAATCGGGAAGAACGAACGGGGAAAAATTCAGGAAAATTTACGCCGCAAATAAATGCGCCGGTCTTAAATGGTGAGTTTTTAAGACCGGATGTATTTATATGTCCGGTCTTCAAGGTCAAGTAACACATTTCATAATAAGCGCCCGCCTTAAAAGTCGGTCTTTTTAAGACCGGTAAATTTATACATACGGTCTAAAATAAAATTTTTAAGACCGCATTTATTTATCAACCGGTCTTGAAAGTCAAGATTTTAAGACCGCGTATAATTAGTCGGGTCTTAGAAGCCGCTAAGTTTAAGATCGTATTTATTTTTGTCCGGTCTTAAAATTCTATCTTTTAAGAGCAGCCTAATTATTAGCCGGTCTTAAAAGTTGAGTTTTAGGACCAAACAAAAATTGTTTTAGGTTTATTTTAGTACGACTTTTAAGACCTAATGTTTTAAATGTCCGGTCTAAAATATTTTCTTTAAGACCGTCGTAGTCCGGTCTTAAATGTAGACTTTTAATACCGGAACAAGACCGGTCGCGGGTCCGGTCCTACGATGCCTCTTTTGTCGGGTCCTAAAAGCCTTTTTTGCACTAGTGATTCCACAAATTTTGGTGGAGGATGAGAGTGAACTTGTGTTTTGTAATATGATAGCAATAGAACAGTGCCATTAACCTTATACTACTTACATTACTGGCTATGCAGTGAATTGGATTGTCTAATAGACACATAAAAATGTGGATCTCCTCGTTGATAAGACATTATTCTGCCACTATTTAGTTGATGCCCGTAGTTTTACTTCATTATTTAATGGTTTTGGGAAAAATGTCCTTCAATCCAACTTCAAATCTAAATACTTTGAAATGAACCAAAGGTTGAATGGCTATTGTGAATATTCTTTGAACAAGATGAAGGCATCTCTAAGATATGATTATTGTCCTAGGGTGGCCTCTATTGTTGGAATCATCTTTCTTGTCCTCACTAATGTTCAAACCACATTTTCAGTCCTCCAAGTTATATTAAAGAAGCAGTTAGATTTAAGGCATATGGTATATTGATTTTGAGTGTTCTGCATCATATAAAAAATAATCCTTTAGTAATTATTATTAATCTTCTTTACATAATAGGCTATGTTCTTATATTGGATTATCTAATAGACACACTCAAAGATTTGGATATATATATATATATATATATCTATCTAGAGACCATTAAGCTTATTGATACAACAAAATTCATAGACTAATATTATTGGATGCTAGCTTTATCATTGAACTCTTCATCATGCCTATAAAAATAATACTGGTGAAATAGAGGATGGTGAAGAAGGGTTACAAGAGGCTAAAAAGATGTTAGAGCTTCAGACAACTATTAGTTCTTGCCACTCTCTCCGGTACTTCGATTATTATCAAGGATATTCGCATAGATGAGACTTTCCCCGGGTCTTCTGAAACACGAGGTCTCTTTTCTTCGCTTGCTTGAGCAAATCTGCGATGGTTGCTATGTCGAAATCAATGAAGCTGGTGATTTCATTTTTTCTGTTGGCTCATATGATTTTTTTTAATTATTATTATTATTATTATTATTATTCTGGAATTGTTCATTCAAATGGCCATGTGGGGGCTGAATTGGGTTTTGTTTATGGATAGCTACTAAATTGAAGTACAAGCCTAGGATTGTCATGGGTGGGAATAATCTTGCGCATGACTTGGTTAGTCGTTCCATTGGTTATTTCTTGGACGCTACTCGTTGTTGCTTTATTTGCGAAGAAGGCCCTCGAGATTAGACTCAAAGGTAATTTCTTGTGTCATTTTAAACATGATGCTTTTTACGAGACACTACAAAAAAAGTCAGTTATTGCGACGGAAAAAATCCGTCGCAAAGAAGGGTTTTTATGTTGCAAAATCCGTTTGGAACGAAATTTGCGACAGATTTCGTCCGTTGCAAAAACCTCGTCACAATTGCGACGTAAAATCAAATTTCCATCACAAATTTCCATATTTGTGACAGAAAATAAATTCATCACAAATTCCGTCGCTATTTTAGTATTTTTCTAGTAGTGAGAATGACCTTGTAATGACAAAAGCAAAAAAAGAATGGTGAAGTATACGCATAACTTTGATTGTTAAACAGAAACGTTGGGCGATTGAGTTCAATTTGATGTTAATTCATAGGAGATAACTTTGGTCAATTATTCTCCCTGTTGTTATTTTGTGATATGATCTCCTATGATCACGTATAGTTTTTGTGAAGTTTTCAGGAGCTTTAGGATAACTAATGAAACTATGTTTGTTACTTCGATTGGCAAACTTCTTGGCAACTGGGTGCCAGTTGATGCTAATACATATGAGATAAGTAGGTAATTTGATTTACATATGTAATATTGTGACATTATGTCCTATGAGTGCATAATTTTATCGGGCACTAGTCGGACTTATATTGGTAGCTATTAATTTCAGTTCCTCTGAGATAAGATTTTAAGATGAGAGTTTTCAATATAAGGCATAATAATGAGTAGCCTTGCATTCTTGTATTTATAGTGTATAGGCTTTATGGTTTTAGAATTACACACAGACATATGCATATAGGAAACATAACGGATTGTACAAGTAAATGGGCTATAACAGATGGGCCCTCTATTCTATACACTTGACATTGGGCTTATGTCTAATATATTCAACATCCCCCCTCAAACGAAGATTGGAGAGTCGACCCAATTCGAGTTTGTCTTTGAACGAAACGAACTTCAAATGAGAGAGGGCTTTAATGAAGAGGTCTACTATCTGGTTCGAAGAGGGAACATATTTGACAAAATGAACATTCAGTTCAATGTGCTTTGTCTGAGCGTGGAAGACAAGGTTCGATGCTAGGGCAGCCACGCTGAGATTATTGTACCAGGCGATTGGAATTGATATGAGATGTTGATAATTGAATATTTCATACACTACTTTTTGTCTCTTGATTAATAATTTAGGACTCTTTAGCTAATAAAAAATGGCTTTTATACTTATTTGGGCTTTGGGCCTTTTATTATATTTTAGCCATTATTTAATAATAAATTCCAGTTTTACATTGCTTCACCATTTTTACCATAACTCTTGAACCAGACATCGGAGTTGCCTCATTTTTGTCTCATATTTCAGATGATTCAGAGAGCTACAATTGTTATGAAGACATGAAGAGCAAATTCAGACAAGAGGGCGGTTGATTTTGGAGCCGAAGTCATATGTATTTTTGGGCTCGAATTTTGTAATTAAAGCCCATTTTATTTTATTTTCGTTACGGGCTGAATTGTGGATTGGAGCCCCATTTCATTTTGCCATTTTAGGTTAAGTAAGGCAGCAGCCACAAACACATTCTCATTCACGTTTTTAGAATTCGAGGATCAAAATAGTAGTTTTCAAATTCTACGCAATGTTCTTCGTGTTCTTCGCGTTCTTCATCTCGTTTTTCGTCTTTCTTAATTATGTTCGGCTAAATTTCTGAGATTGATCCACGATGAAGGTTCCATCCACTATCCAGAGGATTCGCGCCTAATTGGTAACCATCTAACTCGTTTATGTATCCCTTAATCGATTTGATTTTTGGTTCGGATTGGGTTTTTGATTAAAAACCCAAATCGATATTTCCCAAGGACGAAGTTTGGGTGGTTAAAGTATTTCGTGCGATCGTACGGAGGTACGCCACGATTCGAACAAATTCTGAACGATTGTTCAGTTGAGGGAATTTCTAGACAAATGCGAGAGATTTCGGTTTGTCTAGAGTCGATTACTGAGTTCGGTTATAAATGTTTCGGTCGAGGAAGGGTAGTGGGTGAATCCAAAATCGTGGGTTGATCCTTTAATCCTCTTTTTTCTGTTCAAGTTGTGTTATTTCATTTTGTCTCTCGTTACTTCGTCTTTAATATTATTCTGAATCAAAAAAACCCCCATTTCTCACATCCTTTGTTTTATTGCCGGCGAATTGAACCGATCAAATTCGTTGGGAAACGACCCAGTTACATTATACGCAAATCCTTTTCTAATCTGGTTATTTTGGGAGATTACGGCAAATCTCTGTCAAAATATGGCGCCGTTCTTAAATTTGCATCGGTTTGATTAGTAACGTAAAGTAGTGTAAATAGCTTCATTTTTCGGTAGTTTAGGTGGTTCGGGTGGCTGGACAGAAATTTTTCTGACCTAGATCACTCAAACCAGGTATTATTCACAAGGAATTGGGCATTCTAAGAAAGAGTCACTCTCTTTGTGAGTGAAGTATACCCTATTTTCCCCAAATTCCAACGTTTAGACCACTTTTTCGCAGTTTTAATTTCCGATTTCATGATTTCTACTAGTCGGTTTTTTCGGAGTATCTCCGATTTGGTGAATTTTTGGTACGGTGATAGAAAATGGCCTATCTCACAACGCACATCCAAAATCTTTGATTTTCCATGTGCTAAGCTCCGTTTTGCCAAATTCCATCGTTTAGACCACTTTTTCAATTTTTAAAGTTTTTTTGTTCCATTTTTGGGTTCCCCAATGGTCTAGGAGTTGCCCTGTCCAAGTCCCAAAAATTTTAAAAATCATTTGATAGTGTTTCTGGACTTGTTTAGGTCAATTTCTACCATAGGTTTTTGTTTTTGTGTTGTCTTAGTGTTTTTCTACTTTTTACCACTTTTAGTGGCATTTTCGTAATTCTGAGTTTCTAGTGGCATTTTCGTAATTCTGATTGGCTGGTGGCATTTTCGTAATTCTGATTTTCTGCAAATTCTGCCTTGTGATTATGCTGCATGAGTACTAGGAGCACTATCAATCTAGAAGACTTGTTGCCATTTGATCCTGAAATAAAAAGAACAATTCTTACTGCTAGAAGAGTTGTTAGGCTAAGTCGTGGGATTAATACTGAATTGGACATTGAACTTAAGTCTGACCATTCTGATTGTGTTCATTCTGTTGATCTTTCTGATTGTGTTTCTGATAGTACTTCTGATAGTCTTGTTGTTTTCACTGATTCTAGTAGCAATTTTCCTAACTCAGAAATTATGGCAGAAGAACAGGAAAATCGTCCTACTTTAAAGGAATTGAATGAACCTGATGTTAATTATCAACCTTTGTGCATTCAATATCATGCCCTTGCTGCTAACTTTGAGCTTAAATCTGGTCTAATACACTTGCTGCCTAAGTTTCACGGTCTTTCAGGTGAGTGTGCCATTAAGCATTTGAAGGAATTCCATCTAGTGTGCGACAATGAAACTACATGCAATTGATGAAGATCAAATCAAGCCGAGAGCTTTTCCTTTCTCATTGGAAGGTGGAGCCAAAGACTCGGTTGTTGTACCTTCACCTTCATCTATCTATCGGGAGCTGGACTGATGTTCGAGGTTATTTATGGAGAAATATTACCCCGCCCTCAAGAGCAACTGCGATCAAGAAAGAAATTGCCAACATTAAACGAGGCCAATGGGGAGACTTTGCATGAGTACCGGGAGAGGTTCAAAAGGTTATGTGCAAAGCCGTCCACACCACCGATCACCGAGCAACTCTTGATTACCCATTTCTATGATGGTCTCGCTACCGTAGACAAAGGTTTGGTGGATGGTTCTAGCGGTGGGGCTCTACGTAACAAGACACCCGAAGATGCCCGAGAATTGATATCCGAGATGGCGGTAACTCTCGGAATTTGGCACCAGGGGCCAATAGTACTCCTGTTTACCATGTACAAACACCTCCACCCGGACGATTCTCGAGAGATTAGAGAATAGACTTGATGATCCGACCTCTCGGTGAGGCGAGGCGGTGGACACGACACGACAGTACAATCTTCTCCTCCTCGGATTGGCTACTCATGTGGGTTACTGTTTCGACCCTTACCATTCTACTCGACTCTTGCCCTATCTTGCATGATCCTACTTATCAAGACCGGTCGGACCTTCAGTGGGTGTTTTTCCAGAAAGCCACAATACCAACGGAATAATGCCTTCTCCAATACCTACAATCCCGGTTGGAGAAATCACCCCAATTTTCGTTGGAACCAGAATCGAACCAGAGTAACCAATATCAGCGACTGGGAATTACCAACGAGACAACGACCACGGACGAATTTCCAACAAGAATCTGCACCGCCTTTGCCTTTGTCGGCACCACCTCCTCGACCCGACCATATGTGCACCTCCACAAAGACAACAAAGAGGCTAGAAGTAGTGGTAATGGTGGTTCCTCACTTGAAGATATGATGAAGCAATTTGTCACAGCCAATATGCAGTTCCAACAGCAAACTAACACTTCCATTTAGAGTTTGCAAACACAGATTGGGCAGTTGGCAACCTCATTGAACCGACTTCAACCTCGGGGATCCGACACTCTTCCTTCACAAACAATTCCTAATCCTAAGGGGAATGTGAGTGCTATCTCCCTTCGTTCGGCAAGCAATTAGAGGAACCTAAACCACCGCGATGTGACTTCCACATCGAAAGAGAGTCGAAAAATGTGAAGATTGACTCTAAAAATAAAAAGGCAAGGCAAGGTGAAGAGGAAGACATCCCCATTCCTCTTCCTTTCCCTCGAGAGCAGTTCAATCCAAGAAGTTGGCGTAAAAAAGCACAAGAGAAGGATATACTTGAGACATTCGAAGAGTAGAGATTAACATTCCTCTCTTAGATGCAGTCAAACAAATTCCTAAATATGCCAAGTTTCAAAGAGTTGTGCACCAAAAAGAGGCGGCCAAGGGGAGTGAACGAGTGAGTTTGAACCCGAATGTATCAAGACTCATCCAAATACGATGCCTCGCAAGTGCAAGGATCCAGGGACGTTTTCTATCCCTTGCTGTTTTGGTAACCATAGATTTGATGATTGCATGCTAGATTTAGGTGCTTCTATTAATGTCATGCCCGCATCTATTTATAAATCTCTTGGCCTTGGTCCTTTACGTCCTAATCGGTGTTGTTGTTCAGCTAGCTAATAGGAGTAATGTTCATCCTTCTGGTTTAGTTGAGGATGTATTAGTCAAGGTTAATGAACTGATATTTCCTGCTGATTTTTACATCTTAGATATGGAGGATGAGTCTCCCAGTAGTAGATCACCTATCATTCTAGGGAGGCCTTTCATGAAAACAGCTAGGACTAAGATAGATGTGCATTCTGGTACTCTTTCCATGGAGTTTGGTGATATATCTGTGAATTTCAATATTTTTGATGCCATGAAACATCCTAGGGAAGAACATTCTGTTTTCTACATTGATGTGATTGATGATGTTGTGGATGATGTTATTGCTGATTGGTGTCTTGATTATCCCGATTTTGCATCTCGAGTGATTTTCCCATGTGTGCATGTCTTGATAATGAATGGTGCTCTGTTTGCACCGATTTGCTTAATGCTTTGCATTACTTGGTGATTCGACTTGGTTGGTGATTCTACATTACATGTGGATTCTGATATTGATTCGCTTCACCCTGATCCTAATGTGCATCCTGATTCTGATTTTGATGAGCTTAACTCTGATTTTGATGAGCTTGATTCTGATGTTAACATTGAGCCGTATAGACACGATCCTTCCGCTTTGAATGTGGTTTCATGCATTTCCAGTGTGATGACATCAGAGTTGTTGCAACAACCACCCAAGCTTCTTCCCTCCACTGAGCAACCACCCAAGCTTGAGTTGAAATCCCTTCCAGATCACCTGAAGTATGCATTTCTAGAGGTGGATGAACAGTTTCCAGTCATTGTGGCAAATAATCTTCTTCCTAACCAAGAAGAGAAGCTGCTAAGCTTATTGAGGGCGAACAAGAAAGCCATTGGGTGGACATTAGCTGACATCGTTGGCATTAGCCCTTCCATGTGTATGCATCGAATTCTGTTGGAAGAGGACTCTAAGCTTCTGAGGCAGCCCTGCAGACGCCTTAATCCTCTTATCCTTGATATGGTGAAGAAGGAGGTCACTAAGCTTCTGCAAGCTGGTATCATCTATCCCATTTCTAATAGCCAGTGGGTTAGCCCGGTCCAGGTGGTTCCCAAGAAATCTGGAGTCACTGTAGTAGCCAATCAGAAGAATGAGCTCATTCCTACTCGAGTTCAGAATAGTTGGAGAGTTTGCATCGACTATAGGAGACTCAACCAAGCCACTCGTAAGGATCATTGCCCTCTACCTTTCATTGATCGATGTTAGAGCGATTGGGTGGCAAGTCCCATTACGCTTCTTGGATGGCTACTCGATACTTCCGCATCCATATTGCTCCCGAGGATCGGGAAAGACGACCTTCACATGCCCCTTTGGAACATATGCCTACCGAAGGATGCCTTTTGGCCTTTGTAACGCACCGGCACCTTTCGGTGTTGTATGGTAAGCATTTTCTCGAGTTTCTAGAGGACTTGCATGGAGGTTTTTATGGATGATTTCACCGTATATGGGTCTCGATTTTGATGCCCGCTAGCCAATTTGTCTAGCGTTTTGCATAGGTGCATTGAGTCTAATCTTGTGCTGAATTATGAGAAGTGTCACTTTATGGTTGAGTCGTATAGTCTTGGGACACATAGTGTCTAAGAAAGGATAGAGGTAGATCCCGCTAAGATAGATGTAATTATCGCTTTGTCTTACCCCGCATCTGTTGTCGGAAGTTCGCTCTTTTCTTGGTCATGCAGTTTCTATCGGCGTTTCATTCGGATTTCAGCAAAAGACTGCCCGACCCTTGTCCAACCTTCTACATAAGGACACCGACTTTGTATTTGATGATGCTTGCAAGGCGGCCTTCAATCATTTGAAGCGTTGCCCGACTACGGCCCGATGATCCAAGCCCCGATTGGTGCCTCCCCTTCGAGTTGATGTGTGATGCTTCCAACTATGCGGTTGGTGCTATCTTGGCACGAGTTGAAAGAGCATCTTATGTGATTGCATATGCCTCCAAGACTTTGGATCCTGCGCCGTCAATTACACCACTACTGAGAAGGAGTTGTTGGCTATTGTATTTGCTTTTGATAAGTTTAGGTCATATCTGTTAGCAAGTAGAGTAGTTGTTTTCTCTGACCATGCTGCTTTGAAGTTTCTTTTGAAAAAGGCAGATGCTAAGCCACGACTCATCCGGTGGATGTTGCTTTGCTCCAAGAGTTTGATGTTGAGATTCGAGATGCAGTGGAGCCCAAAACCGGGTAGGCGATCACTTGAGTCGCATCACTCATTCTCCCTCTCACCCCTCTTCTATTCGAGATGATTTCCCGATGAGCAGCTTCTACAAATACAAGGTAAGCTTCCATGGTATCTTGATCCGGTTAACTACTTGGTAGCCGGTGTTTTGCCTATAGATTCCACTAGGGCCGAAACCCTTAAATTAAAGAGTGAGTCTAAATATTATGTTTGGGATGACCCTTATCTCGTGGAAATTTTGTAGTGACCAAGTAGTTAGGAGATGTGTTCCCGATCATGAGTTTCACTCTATATTACATTTTGCTCATGCTTCTGCTTGTGGTGGTCACTTTGGACCACAAAGAACTGCTAGGAAAGTGTTAGACAGTGGATTATTTTGGCCTTCCTTGTTTCGTGATTCCCATCTGTTTTGTAAGTCATGTGATAACTGTTAGAGAGCATGGACTATTTCACATAGGCATGAGATGCCCCAGAACCCTATATTGTTTTGTGAGATCTTTGATGTTTGGGGTATTGATTTTATGGGTCCATTTCCGCTTCATGTGGTTATACTTACATACTCTAGCCGTTGATTATGTCTCGAAATGGGTTGAGGCGAAAGCCACCCGACTAATGATTCTTCTGTGGTGGTGGATTTTGTTAGGTCTAACATTTTCTGCAGGTTTGGTATTCCTAAAGCCATTATCAGTGACCAGGGGTCTCATTTTTGCAACCGAAACATAGGTGCCTTGTTACGCAAGTATGGAGTGCTCCATAAGGTCTCCACAGCATACCATCCTCAGACCAACGGTCAAGCTGAAGTCTCCAATAGAGATTAAGCAAATCCTTCGGAAGACAGTTAACTCTACCCGAAAGACTCGGAGTAAGCGATTAGATGATGCTTTGTGGGCCTATCGCACCGCCTACAAGACCCCGATTGGGATGTCCCCCTAGCGGCTTGTCTTTGGTAAGGAATGTCATCTTCCGGTTGAGTTGGAGCATCAAGCCTATTGGGCCATTAAGCAGTGTAACATGGATTTGGCTAAGTCTGGGATGGAGAGGAAGCTACAATTGCAAGATTTGGATGAGCTTAGGTTGGATGCCTATGAGAGTTCGCGGTTATACAAGGAAAAGACTAAGGCATTCCATGATAAGCATATTCTGAGGAAAGAATTTTTTGTGGGCCAGAAAGTTCTTCTGTTTAACTCCCATTTGAAGTTTATGCCTGGTAAGCTTCGATCTAAATGGGATGGCCCTTTTGAGATCACTAACATTTTTCCATTTGGTGTTGTTGAGCTATGTGATCCACCCACAGGACAAACCTTTAAGGTCAATCGGCATCGCCTCAAGCCATTTCATGAGGGATCCCAGCCGACTGACCCTAAGGAAGCGAGAGATTCTCCTCATTGATGCCACTTATCCTCCATAAACCCCTTGGGAGTATTCTTCTTTCTTTCTCCCTCTTTCTTCTATTTGTTTTCCTTTTTCTACTTTGCTTTTTGAAATAAATACGAGTCTCTCTTTCTATGATTGCTACATATTATGAACTTGGACATTTTGGTTTTAATGGATCATTCTGTTTGGTCTGCCATTCTTGACTCTTCGATTACATGTCTTGGTAGTTGATTTGATGTTGTTGATTGCCTAAGTTGGTATTGACCTTGTGAGGTTTTGGGCCTACATGAATGGAATTCATCTTTTGCCATTCTTTCTTTCATGTGTGCATCTCTCATGATTTGTGTTCTCTAGAACTTGCTCCTTTTCTTTTTGAAACTACATTTTTCCTTTACGTGCATAAGTATGATGAAAGCTTGTTTTCTTTCTTTTATTTTCCTCACTTTGGCCAAATAGCCTTTCCCTTGCATTATGATTCCTTTGCTAGCCCTTTGTGCCTTTTTGACTCATTCTTTTCTAAGCTACATTACAAGCCTAAGCGAAAAACCATTTTATTCCGCACCTTGAAAATTTATTGAGCATTGGTTTCACCTTGGTTTTGTGTTTAAGTGTGGGGGTTGCTCGAGTGCAACAGGTTTAAGTGTGGGGGGATGTTTGCTTTTGTCATTGTGATTATGTATATAGTATAGTTTCATTTTTCTCAAAAAAAAAAAAAAAAAAAAGAAAGAAAGAAAGAAAAGCAAAAGAAAAAAAAAAAAAAAAAGAAAAGCGAGGAAAAAAAGAAAGAAAAGAGAAGAAATAAAGAAAGAAAATACATAAAAAGAAAGGAGATATATAAGTAAAATAAAAATTTTCTTACATAGAGAATGATTGTGTTAATTAGTGCTCTTTTTAATTTCCTTAGGGCTTAGCCTCTCATTCTATACTATTACCTACCTTCACCCTAACCCCATTACAACCTTTCATAGCAAGCTCTCTTGATTTGTGCATGCATGTGTTATGAGTAGTGGAGACGTAGAAATTGAGCAAGCTTATGGTAGAGAAAATTTCTTGAGTAGAATTTGAGCGATACACTTATTTGCCTTAAACACTTGAGAGATTGATTGATTGATTGATTGAGCGCATCATTTGAGAGACCATCTTATGTGATTAGCATCATTGATTGAGATTACCATGAAACGTAATTTGAGATGAAGGGATTGTGGTCTTGATTGATTGATCTTTTGGAGCTTTGTGTCCCTTGTTCAATTTTTGCATTGTTAGCAATTGTTAGAAAAGAAGAGTTTCTCCTTTAGGTCTTTTTCTTTGAATTTTCCTCAAGAGTGCAAAAAGATAAGTGTGGAGGAATTTGATAATTGAATATTTCATACACTACTTTTTGTCTCTTGATTAATAATTTAGGACTCTTTAGCTAATAAAAAATGGCTTTTATACTTATTTGGGCTTTGGGCCTTTTATTAAATTTTAGCCATTATTTAATAATAAATTCCAGTTTTACTTTGCTTCACCATGTTTACCATAACTCTTGAACCAGACATCGGATTTGCCTCATTTTTGTCTCATATTTTAGATGATTCAGAGAGCTACAATTGTTATGAAGACATGAAGAGAAAATTCAGACAAGAAAGCGGTTGATTTTGGAGCCGAAGTCATATGTATTTTTGGGCTCGAATTTTGTAATTAAAACCCATTTTATTTTATTTTCGTTCTGGGCCTGAATTGTGGATTGGAGCCCCATTTCGTTTTGCCATTTTAGGTTAAGTGAGGCAGCAGCCACAAACACATTCTCATTCACGTTTTTAGAATTCGAGAGATCAAAATAGTAGTTTTCAAATTATCTGCAATGTTCTTCGTGTTCTTCGCGTTCTTCATCTGTTTTTTGTCTTTCTTAATTATGTTCGGCTAAATTTCTGAGATTGATCCACGATGAGGGTTCCATCCACAATCCAGAGGATTCGCGCCTAATCGGTAACCGTCTAACTCATTTCGTATCCCTTAATCGATTTGATTTTTGGTTCGGATTGGGTTTTTGATTAAAAACCCAAATCGATATTTCCCAAGGACGAAGATTGGACTCAAGTTAAAGTATTTCTGTGTGATCGTATAGAGGTACGCCACTGATTCGAACAAATTCTGAACGATTGTTCAGTTGAGGGAATTTCTAGACAAATGCAGAGATTTCGGTTTGTCTAGAGTCGATTACGAGTACGGTTATAAATCTGTTTCGTTCGAGGAAGGGTAGTGGGTGAATTTGAAATCGTGGGTTGATCCTTTAATCCTCTATTTTCTCGTTCAATTTGTGTTATTTCGTTTTGTCTCGTTACTTCGTCTTTAATATTATTCTGAATCAAAAAAACCCCCATTTACTTGTCACTATTTTATTCTTTGTGTGAATTGAACCGATCGCGAATTCGTTGGGAAATGACCCAGGTTACATTATACTGCAAATCCTTTTCTAATCTGGTAATTTTGGGAGATTACGGCAAATCTCTGTCAGATGTACACCGAGTTCTCCGATGAAGGACTGGATCCAAGCAAGCTCTGCGGATAGATCAGAAAGTGCCCTGTATTCTGATTCAGTGCTGGATCGAGAAGTAACTACTTGCTTCTTTACAGAAAAGGTGACTGCTTGCCTTGATATGTAAGGCTAAATCTTTTGTTTCTTTAAGATACCGAAGCACTCATTTGAGTGTTTGCCAATGTATATCTGTAGGAGCACTGAGAAACTAGCTCAGTTTGTTCACAGTGAAGACAATATCTGGTCTTGTATTTATTAAATATTGAAGAGCACCAATTATCTATCTGTAAATGGTTGGATCTACTAGTGGTTTACCGTCATATTTCGAGTAGTGTAGGTTTACCACCATAGGAGTAGGAATAGATGAAGAGTTTTGCATTCTGCTTTTAACTAGGATGTCTGAAATGTATCTTTCTTGCTTCAGATAGAGTCCTGTGTTGTCTCTATAGGCTTCTATTCCCAAGAAATGATGTAGTTAGCTAAGGTCTTTAAGTACAAACTGGGAGTTTGGATTTTGAGTAAACAAATTTATAAGCTTTGGGCAATTCCCTATCACAATGATGTCATCCACATATATAAGCGCAAAAAGAACGTATCTTCCATCTTAAGATAGAAAAGAGATGAGTCACTTTTTGAATGTAGGAAACCCCAGTTTATTAATGTTGTTTTCAACTTGTCTCAAACCAAGCTCTAGGAGTTTATTTTAGCCCATATAAGGCTTTATTCAGAAGACAAACATAACTAGGAAGTTTAGGATGAACAAGCCTTCTGGTTGTGTCATTAGTACAACCTCTTGTAGATCTCCGTTTAGGAATGCATTATTTAGATCCATTTGTCTGATTTCCCAGTTCAGAGTAACGCCAAAGGACAAAACGAACCTGAGTGTAGATGCCTTAAGTACAGGACTGAATGTCTCCCCAAAATCTACACTAGGACTTTGTTGAAACCTTTTGCAACGAGCTTGGCTTTATGTTTTTGCAAGGAACCATTTGGATTGAATTTTTTCTTGAGTACCCACTTGTAATCAACTAGGTTACCCTGACATGTATAGGGTACTAGCTTCTACGTTCTGTTTTTGATAAGAGCATCAAATTCCTCTTGCATTGCCTTTTTCCAATCACTGTTCTTCAAGGCTTCTTGAACACTATATGGATCCTATCTATAGTTTATTAAGTGTAATAGCACCTATATAAGGCGTTTAGAGATACCAGCCTTACTTCTAGTCTTCATTTGGTATTGATTTTGATCTAGACCACTTTGCTAACTTTCTTGAATTTCATTGTTTCCAGGATCTGTTCTCTCTTCAACAAAAGGCACAAGAGATAAATAACGATCTGAAGTACTATGGTGATTTGAAGAATCAATCACTGTTGTGGTAGCTCTGGAGATGAAGAGGCACAAGGTGATTGTTCGATATCAACCTCCTTTTGCACTGGATCATAATGTAGAGGAAATTGTTTAGCTAAAAGGTCAGCTGATTAACTTATTGTTGAAGGAAAGGGCGCAGACTTGTAGAACACTCCAGGAAATACTTCATCTTCAGGTTTGCTTCTTTTGTTTATAAACCATGTTTCAAAAAGAAACTACTTTCATTAAATACAACATGTCTAGATATAAAAATTTTACCTGTTAAGCTCATACACTTGTACCCTTTGTGATTGTTACTATAGCCCAAGAATACACATTTGGTGGTTCTGAATTGTAGTTTGTGTTCATTGTAAGGTCTTAGGCAGGGGTAACATGCTGAGCCAAAAATCCTTAGTCTTGTAAAATATGTATATGTATGAAATAATTTGTAGAAGGGTGATAGATCACCTAGAATAGGAGTAGGCAGCAGGTTTATTAGACCAGTAGCTGTGCTGAAAGCTTCCCACCAATAATGTACAGGTATTTTAGCTTGTGCAAGTAGAGTTAGACCAATTTCTACAATATGCCTATATTTTGTTTCAGCCCTTCCACTTTGAGCAGATGTATGTGGGCATGAGTGTCTAAAGTGTATACTTGAATCCTGAAGAGTTTTAGAGAAACTTCTATACTCTCCTCCCCAATCACTTTGAACAATTCTGATTTTACTTCCAAACTGAGTTTCTGCAAAATTTTTAAACTGAACAAACAAGGGTAATGCTTCACTTTTCATTTTGAGAGGATAAACCCATGAATAACAACTGTAGTCATCAATAAATAGAGCATAGTATCAAAAACCATTGATAGATGGTGTTGGTGTAGGACCCCACAAATCAATGTGTATCAATTCAAGAGGTGTGGAAGCATGAGATTGAGAAGATTTGAATGGAAGAGAATGAGATTTGCCAAACTTGCAAGGTTCACAAAAGGTAATTTCATCATTCTTAATGCTGAGTTTCAAATTACAATCACTAATAATTTGATTTAACACCCTATCATTAGGATGACCAAGTCTACAATGCTATAGATTCCTACTAGAAATAAAATTCTTTGATTGTGCTAAGTGATCAGCTTCTTTTTCAGCAACAAAAACTAAGTCCTTGCTTCCATCTGTCTTGCTGTTTGGAACTCTAAACATTCCTCCTTGGGTTGGTACCCCTTTCAGTATTATCTCCCCTGTTTGCTGTTCCTTCACAGTAAATCCATGTTTGTTAAAAACAACATCAACATCATTGTCATTAGCAATTTTATGGACACTTAGCAGGTTCTTAGTAATGCTAGGAGTGTATAAGACATCATTTAACTTCACTGTTTTGTTAGGAATATTTGAGACTGTGGTTGAACCAATCTTTTCTACCTTAACTTTATCACCGTTACCAACAATAATGCGCATCTTACTAGTAGGCTGACTTGGGTTTTCAATGCAGGTAGTATCATTGGTTACATGGCAGGTTGCTCCACTGTCAAGGTACCATCCATCATCACCAATGGTTTTAGGAGTAGCCTAGTAGGCTGCAAAGTTAGAGGTAGAACCTAAGTTATTATGATCAATATTGGTTTTCTTTTTGCTGTTTTTGACAAAATTTCTGTCAAAATGATGGAAGCAAGTTTCAACAGTATGACCATGACGATCAAACAGCTGACACTGTGCTCTGTCATCCTAGGTACTGTTACGGTCACCATTGTGGTAGGTGCGTCTTCCTCTATTTTGATTCCAACGGCCTCTTTGGCTTCCGCCATGCCACTGTCTACATGGTGAGTAATTTTCAGCCCTGGTATAGTTGACAAAGTTTGTGTTAACTGACAAATTTGCCAACTTACTTAGTTGCTCTTTTCGACTTTCATAGGTTAACAGCGAAGATTGAAATTCAATCCAAGTTAGATCACTTGCTTCTCTACTAAGTTGAACAATAATGGGATTATAGTCGGCATCCAGACCAGCAAGAATCTAGATAATCAGATCTGGCAGACAGATAGGACAACCAGTAATAGAAAGCTGTTCAGAGATGCTCTTCATCTTGGAGAGGTATTCATTCATTTTCAAATTTCCTTTTCTAGTTCTCTGGAAGTCAGACTTCAACATTAATACTCTGGATTTAGTTTGAGCACTAGCCACTTTTTTGCAGCCTCCCAAAGACCAGCAGCAATTGATACAGCCACCATTTGAGAAGAAACCTCCAAACTCATGGTGTTTAACAGCCAGCCAAATAGCAGCTGGTCTGCTGCAACCCAATCCTTAAATGCTGGGTTGGGTTTCATTGCATCTTTCTCTTAAACAAACTGAGGTGGACACGCCTTGGTGCCATTGATGAAACCTTCGAGTTTGTGACCCTTGATGATAGGGTGGACATGTGTTTGCCACACTAGGAAGTTTGTTCCATCTAGCTAGATGGAGCAAACTTGACTGATGCTATGAGCGTTGGATGAGGGTGCTCCCTTTGATAGAGCAACAACAGATAAAAGAGAATCAGTATTAGAGGATGTTTGTGTGATTTGTGCTATGGCTATTTGCCTTTGTAGCTCTGATACCAAGATAAGATTTTAAGATGAGAGTTTTCTATATAAGGCGCAGTAATAAGCAGCCTTGCATTCTCTTATTTATAGTGTATAGGCTTTAGGGTTTTACAATTACACACAGACATATGCATACAGGAAACATAACAGACTGTACAAGTACATGGGCTATAACAGATGGGCCCTTTATTCTATACACTTGACATTGGGCTTATGTCTAATATATTCAACACTCTGGCTCTTGATGATGGTTGCGTGATATGCTGTTATATTTGACACTTGAGTTGTTATCTTCCTATATTATAGTTACAGGGGTGAATGTTAACTTGATTTTTAAAAAAAACATGTGATACATACATGAACTAAATATATGATATTCAATGCAACAAGGTTGAGATATGATCGGATGATCTGTTGGTTATAACTGTTCATCATTATGTTATCAGGAATTACAAATAATTCTAAGGATCGATCAGTTGATACTTTCCGCTCTGCCACTTTGCACATATTGAAACGCTTTGGAGTCCCTTCTGAACTATTGGATCTTAAAATAGAGTCTCGTGGAGGTCCTCCAGATGGTGGTAGGGAAGTTGTTTTGTCTGTGCCTATTGTTCAGAGTCTAACTTTGAGTACCCAAATTTATTGCTAATTTATTATTATATAACTTTATTTGTGATCTTACATATTTGTCCTTGCAGGAATTTTCCTGGACTGATAAGGGCATGGTTAAGAGGATTAGAGGAGTTACATTTTCTGCTAGGGTGTCTTCTCAGTTTGAACATAGCATGATTCACGCTGCTTGTGGAATCTTCAATCGTCTACTCCTAAATGTACACATTTTTACAGATCACAAAGCTGGTCTACAGGCTGGAAAGTATGATATCTTTCATTCAGTATATAATTAAACTTACATTTTGTTAATATATTTGTTATTTGTTAGGCATTTGAGAAATCCGAAGTTTTATTTGTTTTCGGGTGATTTGTCCTCTTAATAACATAGGTCACCTGGATATGGGATTTCGCTTGTTACAGAAACTACTTTTGGTTGCTTCAATTCTGTCGACCCTGTTTTTTCTAGCGATCATGTTGAAGAAACTTATGACTTCACAGATGACGAGAAGAAATGCCTGATACCCCCAGAAGACATTGTTTAGCAAACAGCTTATGCTTTACTTCAGGAGATCCAGCAGGGCGGAGTAGTGGACTCATCGCATCAGGTTTGATTTCTTGATTGAACTGGCCCCTTTTAATCTTTCTGGCCAATATTTTTTGTTATTTGGCTTGAAGTTCTGAGAAATGAAACATTTGAACAGTTAGTTGCTAATAGAGGTCAATGACATTGTTCGATCTAACTAACTAATCTTACGAAATGGAATAAGGTTGCTCCTTGTTCTTGCTTTAACCTTTCTTCTTCCATTTGCTTGGACCCCCTTTCATTCTGTAACATTTTTCTTTGATTTGCACGGCTTGTTGTTTCTTCTCTGTGCATTGTGTCCACAAGATGTCTCCAAGATTCGCGTGGGACAGCTATCCCAGCATGGGATAGAAACACTGAGAAACATAAGTGAGTTTCTGGATTTGAAGTTCATTATAAAGCCAGATCCAAAGACTCACACGATAATTCTTAAATGCATCAGTTCTAGCTTGAAGAACCTTTCTAGAAAGCTGTCTTAAAGGTCTGAGTCTTTGTATTATTATAACATACCAATTTTTGTTTGCTACATGCTCCTAGGACTCATACTAGAACATTAGTAATTCACATTTTTGGGCTGCGATATATCAATCCAAATGACCAAATTTTCTTCTAATGAAGATTTTTTTGGTCACTCTATGATTGTATTCACAAGGAAGTAATGAGAATTTTCTTTGTTTAGATTCTTCTTTTTTAAAAAAGTGGATTTACATGATTTACTATTCTATTCTGAGCAATATTTTGATAGGTAGTGTTTTGCATGTGTAGTGATAGAATTCGACTTAAGGAAACTGAAAAGCACTGGCTTATTGAAGGTGGGTCCTCATTTAATGCTCATTGCTGTGATGAAATCTGGACCATTCAAAAATTGAAGTGGATGGTTCAGATTTAAAATTTTTAATGTGATTTTTTTTCCAATGATAAGTTTATAACAGACAAAAATTAGAATCTAATCATAATGTTAACACAAAACATTTTACAAACCTTAAGATCATTTTACTTGCCAGGAGAAAACACCTAGATGGATTCCATCCTTAGAGGCTGGAAGGTATATTCTTTTATACAATGCCAATGCATATCAAGAAGCACGGATAAAGTTGAAAGCTGGTAGGTGGAGCAATGCTTAATAGACTGTAAATTTTCATAACGTAGTCTTTTAATTTTCACAAACTTTGGTGGAGGAAGATGGATATGGACCTTTGTTTCTTAATATGATAGCATTAGAATAATGTCATTATCCTTAAGATGTTGGGTCTGTCTAATAGACATATAGAGAAGTGGAGTCCTTATTGTGAACAAAATAGCAAGCATTTTGGTGATTCAAAAAATTTTGCTTTATTATTTAATGGTTTTGGTGATATACTTGACATTTTCACAAGGTTGAATGACTATTGTCAAGATCTTGGCACAAGGAACGGCAAGTACTCATAAATCTATATCAAAAAAAGATGGTCAAAGATGGTCAAAAATATATTTGTGCAAGACAAGAACCCATCCATTTGCTCATGCTCACTCTTCTTGAGAATAGGGTTCAAATTCAATGCCTTCGGAAAGTATTCCCTCCTGACTATCATCTTTATATATTTGTTTAATTTGATTGGATTAAGCAAGTTAGTTAATTTAAAATGTATTTTCTAAGACAGCATGATTATCTTCTTTGATTCACTCATTCTTTCCCTCCTTGATCATTGTTGATTAAAACTCATTTCTCTAATTTTTTTAAATCCAACTCAAAAATTTCCTTACCCTCTACCCCTCCAAATCCCTTGCATCAAACAACCCGTTATGAAATCTTGCTTTTTATTTCAATTTCATATTTTGGATGCATCCTTTCTTTCTATAACATTGTTTTTGGGTGAGCAGGGCTTGTTGTTTCTTCTCTGTTCACTGTGTCCACAAAATGTTTCCAAGATTCGCATGGGACAGCTATCCCAGCATGGGATAATAACATCAGAAACATAAGCGGGTTTCTGGATTTTTGAAGTTCGTTATGAAGCCAAATCCGAAGATTCACACAATGATTCTTAAATGTATTGGTTCTGGCTTGAAGAATCTTTCTAGAAAGCTATCTTAAAGGTTATGATAAGTCTTTGTATTATTATAGCATACCAATCTTTATTTGCTACAAGCTCGTAGGAATGATAATTGATTGTGCTAGTTGTTAGTGTTTAAATTAATAACTAAATTAACCTCTAGAGTGTCAACCTAAATTGTATTCTCTTACGTGGAGTCAATAGTATTTAATTACTAAATTAATTAGATGTACAAAAGGCAAAAACAAGAAAAAGGAAATTGATTCTTAATAAAAATGAACAAAAATATAGAAGAAAATAAAGAAAACAATAATGAAACTTCCGTTGGCCATTATAGTTCTAATAGATATGGAGCTATTAATTCACCAAGTCCTACACATGAAAAACTCTAGATGAACGCCATATATCTCAGTTATATAATCAAGGCTAAAGTATATATTTGGTCCTTTATGTTTGCCTCTGATATCATTTTAATCCCTTAAGTTTGTAAAGTGCACATTTGGTCCCTTAATGTTAACATCGTTAGTTTGACTTAATGGAAAATACTGACTCAACAATTGTAAGGCGATAATGTGCAATTAAATGTTGACCAAGCATACTTATATGTCAGTATTTTAATAAATTAATATTTTAAATCTTATTAATTGAAAAATATTTAATCTTCACAGAGTTGTTTACGGTTTTTCAGTTTATGAAGTTTTTTTTTTTTTTGTCAAAGAAGATTAATTTTTTTCAATTAATAGGATTTAAAATATTAATTTATTAAAATACTAACACATAAGCATGTTTGGTCGCATTTAATTGCACAATTATCACTTAAAATTGTTGTGTCGATTATTTTCCGTTAAGTCAAACTAACGGTGTTATGCATTAAAGGATCAAATCGTGCTTTACAAACTTAAGGACTAAAATGATACTGGGAAACATGAAGGACCGAAAGACTTTAGCCTATAATCAATAATTATACTCGAAACCTAGCACATATAATTACCTCTTAAATAACCGTTAAATACGACTTAGCATGTGAATTAAATTCTCAATTATAATTTATTCCTCTAATTAGAATAATTAAATGATATATCCTAATAGAATAAGCAAACGTTATATTCAAGAAGATATAATCAACCAGGCAATTTAATTAATAACATCAAAGAATAACAAAATTAATCATATGAGGAAACTGGAATTATGGACTAAAAACTGCAAATCATAATTGTTCACAAAATTCACACAAGTTTAATCACAATGATTATCTGAACTAAAATATGCAATCCTTGATTATTTTTTAAAGGGTTTTCAAAGCACACGCCTCTTCAAAAACCTCATCGGGCTAGGGGTTAGTTATTAGCCAAGGTTATATTAAACCCAAACTGGTCCATCGAATTGGTTGAAATCTTGGATCAAAGGTCGATGGGTCGGATCGAGTTAAACCCGAGAACCAAATCGGCGAGGACTAAAAAATTTAAAAAATAATGTAATTTCTTAGCACACCATCCAAAATTCCAAATGGAATATATCATTTCAATACTTTGAATTACTAACAAAATAACACTACAAAAAGAAATCGTGATTAGCGACGGACTTTTTCGCAAAACAACAAGGATTTTCCATCACAAAACTAGTTTGAGACGGACTTCATCCGTTGCTAAAAGCCCCGTTGCAATTGCGACGGAAAATAAAAAATTGGTCACAAATCCTCAAGATTTGCGATGGAAATAAAATCCGTCACAAATCCCAGGGATTTGCAACGGAAACCAAATCCGTCGCTAATCCCGGGATTTGCAAATCGGATTTGCTTTCCGTCGCAAATTTAATCATTTTTAAAAATAATAATAATTTTTTTTAAAAAATATTTTTTTAATAAAATATAATAATACTATATATAAAAATTGCTTTAGATAATAAAATTACAACATATAAATGAGTTTTTCTTTTTATGCTAATTTAATAAAATATAGATAATACTATATAAAAATTGCTTTAGATTCTTACATACATATAAAAAATTATTTTATGATCATTCATGTCTACATGCAAACAGTTTTGCTTCAATTTTACCATAACAATAACAATAATTCCCATATTTGTAAAGAAATCCCCAATCATTGGATTATTTGGATTTATTTTATTATATATATATATATATATATATATATTCTTTTTTTCAATTGAATGATATTATATATTTTCATTCAAGTTTCCGAACCCACAAATATGAAATATGCAATATTAAGTTAATTACAAAATTTTCAAATATTTCTCACACACTCTTTGTTTCTACTGTTATTGTTATAATAACTGCTTATTCATATATACATTTTAAAATACAAAAAACCTCAAAAATCATATAACTTCCCTAAATCACAATAAATCTCCTACCTATTCTGATTCATGATATACTAATACTTTTTTTAATTAAATTTTTCCAAACCACAAATGCAAACATAAAATATTAAATAAATAAAATTCTCAAATCTCTTTCTCTCTACGCTTATAATAACTTGTCACCTAAAAAATCATACTCCTATAACTTTGTAGAGCAATTTAATTAACATTGGTTATTTAGGCAATACGTGTAAAATAATATGAAAGGAAAGAAAAACAAGTTTTTCTACTTATTTATCAATCAGAGCAATTCCTTTCTCACCCAACTACATTGATGCACAAGGTTACCATAAGAGATAAACAAGTTTAGAATGAGTCTTTAAAATGAACCACAAAAACATGTCCAAATACAAAGCAACTATCTAACAATAAATGATAAAAAAGCAAAAAATAAAAAATAAAAAAAATAAAAAAATCAAACTTACGGCAAAGGGGTGGC